>OU461584.1:13571314-13610746 GCA_911812115.1 Pristionchus exspectatus | reverse complement strand
GGAGAGAGGGGGGGGGGGGGGAGAAATATTGATGATTGCAGAGTGAAGAGAAATGGGGAGACTCGTGGAAGAACGGGTCGACAGATCGAGTCAGATGGTCAAGGAAGAAGGAGACAAGGGAGGATAGAGGAGGATGAGAGAGAGGGAGAGGGAGAGGGAGAGGGAGAGAGGTCTAATGACGTGCCAATGTTTTCAATACAACTGATCTCATATCCTTCTAATGGCTTCGTTATTTATATTATCTATCTCTTCAATCATGTGTTTATGAGAAAATAGAAGGAAAAAACAACAATAAATGAGTGTGGATGGGAGATGAGTAACCAAGGGTTGAGAGGGCTGTTTCACATCTGAGAGAAGGACTGACCAAGAGTAGAAAGAGAGAGAGAGAGAGAGAAGGAGGGAGGGGAAAGAGAACAAAAGGTCGGAGAAAAGGAGATGGAATGAGATGGAAGAAGCTAAAGAAAAGTGTTCCACTCAGAAGTCTCATCGATAAAAAAAGAGATTGAGATAGAGAATATAGAGAGGAGATCAAGGGAAGAAAAAGGAGAGAAGTGATAAGAAGACTGATTCATTCTTGAGAGATACTCATACATCAAATGGACAAACCAAATCGAGGAGAAAGAGGGGGAACGGAAGGGAGAGAGAGAGAAGGAGGGAGGTAGTAGTTATCTACAAGTGATACTGATGAATGCACTGAAGAGTGCCACTGATTAGCGTTGATCATGGTGATTAAATGTTCAAATCTCATGTCGATATTCTTATCTCTTCTCTTTTCATTCCACGATTAACCAAGTGACGATAGACCATTCATGTCCATAACAGACACATGAACAATCGAAAACGAGTAAATATGAAAGTGGAGGAGGGAGAGGGAGGGGGGAGGAGGGGAGGAGAGGCAAAGGGACGAGTATGGAGGCGAATAGAGCAAAGAAGCAAAGGGAAGGAGGAGGAAGGAGCCAATGGGAGAAAGGGAAGAGAAAAGGAAGGAGTGAAAGTATCAACTCCCATCCTTCACTCTTCATTCTTATACAGATTGAATATCGTGCTTCCAATAGGCTCCAGATACGGAATAATAGAGAGAAATGAAGAAGATGAAGTACAAAAGGGAGATGAACTTAAGAGTGGGAAATGAGTGCAGTAGCCATTCCAATTCATTACCCCCCCCTCCCTTCTCTCTCTCTCTCCCCCCCCCCCCCCCCCCCCTCTCCTCCTTCCCTCTCTGATCTACAAACAGTATGGAGACGAGATGTGCGCACCTCTTCTAACTACACTACAGGGAGAAAAAGAAGATGGAGAAGGGGAAGAGATCATGGAAAGAATGGAATGAGTGTGAGAGAGATATGTCATTGGGAATGAAGTGATAGATTGAAGAGTCGAGTCGAGAACGCTTCCGACCTACACTTCCCCTCATCCTCTTTGTCTCTCGATGTCTATTCAGTAGTTCTCATCCAGTAATCTCTCTTTCCCTCTAGCTGAGAATACTCGTTCGAATTGAGCATTCATAGATCACTTGAGCATTGTTGACTCTTTCTCGTCTCCCCCCCCCTCCTTCCCTTCCCTCTTCCCTCTACGACTCTCCTGACGTCTTCTGACCTCCTATCACTTTTCTCATAACGAATGAGTCAAAACACAGAGTGGAGAAGCCTATGAGGGTGCTACCCTGTAGAGGAACGGATTAGAGAGGGAGAGAGAGGAGGAGAGGAGAGGGATGGGAGGGGAGGGGGATAGAGTGGACATTAATAAAGAGTGAGAGGGGGATTGGGATGGTTGGAAGGACGTGGTATCGAGAAGAGGAAAGAGGGAGACAAGAAATATGAGAGGGGCAGAGGGAGTGAGATAAGAGAGAGAGATGGGAAGACTAAGAATCAAGGGACGGAGAATGAATGAGAGAGAGAAATAAAGAGAAAGAGACCCACTAGTACCAAGCATTTGCTAATTATGGTCGATGGGAAGGGGGGGGAGGAGATCAAAGGGAAGAAGTTAGTGGGGGCAATGTTCCCCTCTAATGGGACAATATTCGCAAGCGTGATTCATAACGGCTCTATACGAACAGAAGTATCAAAATGAAATATGTATGACGAGATAAATTCATCTCCGTCTCTCATACTCATTCCATTATTCAAAGAAGCGGGAATCCCTTCCCCTCCCTCTCCCTCAATCCTTTTCCTATCAATTTGTTGCGAGGTCATCCTTCCACTTCTTATCATCTCAATCTCCGATTCTTCACACATCTCTCTCCATAGCCAATCCAGCTATTCAATTCCATTTATGGTCTCAATTTGACCAGTCTTATCTCTTGAGGGAATATTCATGTGGAAAGATTAGTCTTTCTAAAGAATGCCTACTCGATATGAAATGGATCATTGTTTGACTTTTCCTGACAGTTTTCCCATATTAAACAAGAAGGATGAGGAAGAAGCTTCTCTCTGCACGAATGGAGAGAAATTGTGAGAAGAGGAAGAGAGGAAGGGAGAGGGAGGGGGATGGGAATCATTCCTATTCTCCATCTAGCGTTCATGCTTTCTCCCACTCATCCTATCCACTTCATAGGCCCTCCACAAGAGTAAGTCCCTCCCTCCCTTCCTTTCCCTTCTCAACGTCGCTCTCATTCCGAATCCTTCACAGTAGATTCATTCTTAACTGTAAGCATGGTCGAGTAATCTCCTTATCTCTCTCATTCCTCATTCCTCCTCCTCCTTATCTCTCTCTTGTGTATCAGAGACGTTGATTGTCTGGGGTTCGAATCTCCATGGACTGCTCATCCTTCCACTGAATGGTCCATCGATCAAGAATATCGAAATGCATTCAAAGGAGAATTCATTCGATTCCATTCTCGATACTCAGAGATTCTTGCGAGAAGAAGAGTTCAATGGCAGATGAATTACCCTCGAGAGAGAGGAACACTCAGTGAGGGAAGGTAGAGGGGAGGGGGGACAATGTGAGGAAGGATAGATGGGATGGAGAGAGATTAATGTGACACACTGCTTCCACCTCCTCTCAATCGGTCCTCTTTCTCTCTTCAAGAGGTCATTCATACATTATCTCTATCAGAGGGAATAACATCAATCTCATTTCAGTGCATCGATATGTACTCAAGGGAATTCCCATGAGATATCGGAAGGAGGTGATTAACACGAGAGAAAGATCAAAGATAAATACATGTTTTAGGTGTGGTTGAGATACATTCCATCCATTGTCATCCTCTTCTCTTCCATCTCTGATTCTGTCGATTATTCGATTCAAATCGATCTTCCTCGTACATTCCCTGACAATCGTCTTCTTCGTATTCAATCGATTGCCAGTTCACTCTACCGTAATCTATACTGTCTAGCACAGCACTTCCATCGATTGGATACTGTCAGGTATCCTCCCTCCTTCTCTTCCTCCCTTTAGTCTCTCTTATCACTTTCCCCATTATGGAAGGCGTCTCGAGTCCAGATGGGGGCTGAGTAAACAAAAGAGAGATAGAGGCACACTTCTCTCTCTCTCTCTTTTACTTTCTCCAGTTCACAGGGGATTTACATGCAAGTCTATCTCAAAAGAGTAGACAATCACCTATCAAAACATTTATATTCGTTACAAATAAATAACGCCTAATAAATGAAATGAGATTTAGATAATGCTCTCCTCCTCTCAGGGTCTCAATTTCATTGGTGCTCTTTGTCTTGTCACAATAGGAGATGAGAAACGATCGAGAGATCTACTCATCCATCTCATTCTACCTCGAGTTCATTACTACACTGAGAGTATGAGTGGACTATTGAGAGATTTGAGAGTACTCGATGAGATAATCAGGTATATTTCTCCCTTTCCTTCTCTATATTCATTTGATATTAAGACGTGATCTACCCGAAGTCCATTCAACAATTCATGGATTGGAAGTGGGATTGGATCTTCTAATTGGTAAATGGTTTCTCTGTCTATTCATCGACTCCCTTCCGATGGAGGTCAGTTATCACTTATCGAGATGGTGATTACAGTCCAAGAGATAAGGGGACGAGTGGAAAACGATGAAATGTGATGACATCAAAATGATGATTTCATTCACGGAAGTGGGAAAATATTATAATTATAGACGGTACTTCGAGTATGGGATTGTCTTATCTACGATGGAGAAATATGGCTATTCAAGATCTCATTCAGACTATTGAAGAAAGCAAGAAAGAGGTGAATCAGCTATGGAGCATATGGAGGAGTAACTAATTTCAGAATAGTTAATTGTCACTCGTCTGATCAATTGCTAAAGTGTGTGAGAGAGATAGCATCAAGTAGAGATGCACTCGAATGTCACTCTCTTATTACGGTGTGTACTCTACTATTGACAGCCACATCAACAAAATGTCAAATATTCCCCATTTAGACAGAGAAGGATAAAATTTCGAAGACCGATATTGACAATCTTCGTAATCAATATTCAAGATAACTAACCAATAGATTTATCCTTTCCGATCTTGGAGTGAAACGAAGCTTCTTTTATTGATCTACAATCAACTCTCTATTTATTGTTAGGATGCATTCCTTTGTTGATAAAGTATTACGAAGCGGTATTCAACAACCAGAAAACAAAAATATATAAAAAATATGAACCGTTTATCAACTAATCGGCATGAAGCCCCATGAACCCGCATTTAAGAAGAGTTATCACAGATGGTGGATGAAAAAAAGGGCCAAAAATAATATAACTATCCGGGAATGAATTAGAATTCTACAAATAACAACATAAGTATAACACTATCGATTTCACAAAATAAACAATTCCAAAGGTCTAATTTTTTAGTCTTAGCATTACTAGAGAGAAGCAATTAAATATGAATGTATCATGTAGTAATTAAGATAAACTAGATCGAGAAGAAAAGAGATACAAGAATAGAGAGCAGTTAGATAAGGGAACAGATGGGGAAGACGAGAAGGAGGACTACCGTACACTTCAAGAATATTTAAGAAGAAGGAAAGTAGACCACGAAGGAAGAAGAGATATCGTACTCGACCCTGTAATGAATTGATTGATCCATCGAGTACTATCGTAATACTCACTTCAGCCTTCGGGATCACAGTAAATAAATAGAAGAAATAGGCGAAGAATAAGAAGAAGTGTTTCTCGTTGTCATCTTTGATACATAGAGAATATAAACTGAAATGCATAAGATATGTTGAATAGCCGTCGTATGAAAATTGATATGCAAAGTTAGCTCAAATGACATTGGAGCATGAATGAAAGTTGATTCCGTTATAAGAAAAAGAACCTGCAGCAAACTGTAGTAAGGAAAGAAAATACTGTGGCTGGTAGTTCTTGAATTAGGAGAAGAGCGGGACTGGAATATAATCAGTTATCATCGAGAGACTAAATACCATAACTCACATCGCAGCGAGAAGTATCGATTTCTCGTGAACTTGGTATGAAAAGAGGAAGAAATTGAGAGAAACAATGAATAATGAAAGACGAAGATATCGAGAGGTGGAGCTAAGAAAAGAATGAAGAGAGACGGAAGAGAAGTGACTAGTACTGATATAAGACTGAAATTTGTATTATGATAGACACTATTGGAGAAGTGTAAGATACCTCAATTTCATCATTAACTGACGGTCGATTTCGGTAAATTTGAAGAGGGGATTGAATGCACACCAGAAACTAGCTACTTTGTCCTTCAACAAATCACAATATATTTTTGGGTCTTTTAAAAAATCGAAGAAAAACAAAATAAGTAACCTCGAATAGTCCTCTCTCGAAGGGAAAGATCCTCTTAATGGCATCGAAGGCGCTATTCTCATCGCCATAGAATGCAAGAGGAGTCCACATTACTAAGAACGTACATACAGTAGTAAAAGCAACCTGCAATAGTTATTGTGTTAATTGGAATAAAAGAAAACTCTGACCTTCCATAAAGAGGAAGCGGATATAAGAAAGTCAATGATAATAGTCTTGTCTGTTTCGTGATAGCAATTTGAGAGAGACTGCTAGAATATAAACGAAGATGGGCAGAGAGTGGTACAACTCCATCTTAACATATTTGATGTATACGTGACGGTTTATGGTCAATCAGCTGGTACAGTATACCTGTTTGTAATTAAGTGCGAGAACGAAGAAAACGGAAGCGATAATAGTTCGTCTCAAGACGAGGAAGTACACGGAGATAAGGAAGAACCCCAGTGAGACACTATATATACCTGAATATTCGGGATATGAAAAATTGTGAAAATGAACTGACTGGAAGTGACCATGGTCAACACTGATCAATCCGGGAAAGAGAATGATTACAACTGCTTCATTCATCTGAATACACACAATCCAATATCACCATAAGGATACAAGTCAAACCAGATGAACGGTCATTGCCGTTCGACGAGTTGATAGCCAGAGTATGACACCGGGAGTGTAGATGAGAAGATGAGATATGATGGCACTAATTCTCATGAACAACTTGTGATACTCAGTCTCAATTCCATGTGAATCTTCCAGTGCCACCCATGATGGATTTATGTGATGTGCTCTGAATAATAAACAACTGCACCCATACAACGGATATTATTTTACAGGCTGAAATACTAGTATACTCACAACCATCCCATCAATTTGCTGTGATACGCAGTAAGCGGAGGGTAGTCCAATCCCCAGTATTGTAGATTATTATTACTCGAATTGCGATACCTGAAATCATCAAAAGACTTTCGAAATCAGACAATTAATCAGACCATTCTTTGATCGGCAAATGATGAGTGATCTCCATCCAATGTCTCTGAGCTTCATAATCGCCGTGCATTGGAGAACGACCTTTTCCGAGTAACTACCGAGACCGACGATAATTTGCAGTACGATTCCGAGAAGGACGATCACCGAAAGCTCGATAGTTGGAAAACTAGTGCGTCGTTGCACTGGCCGTTGTTTATCCATGTAACCAGGCTGCACCTGTCGAGGTTGCTGCAATTATAATATGGGATTATTGTCAAAGATCAAGTATATTTTAATGGATACTATCCCACCTCGTGATGCCCGTGAAAGCGCAAAGCTTTCGTGTTGTCTAAAATATATTCTTCATTGATCCGGAATGGGTGGTCGGCCATGTCTGATTTTTTTTTAAATACGTATAATTCGACATTAGAGAGCAATCTGGAAACCGCATCAAGAAATACAAATTAAGTTACAAAAAACAATTTGATACGTCGTTATTAACGACTTGAATTGAACGTTCATGAACATACTGTTTCAGTCACAGCAAGACAAAGGTGTGGTGTGTTTAGTGGTGTCATTGATCGAGGTTTAAAATTGTCTTACCGTATTCATTTTAAATTATCAATTTTATTTTTTTATTAAAAATGATCATTGATTGATCAATAATTTCAATTAATTGCAATTCGGCTGCATTGACCATACTGCATTTTTTTGGAATTGTATGTTCAACTCTCTATCCATCATAGCAACCATAAAAAAGCTTCTCCTAATGATTATTCTAGCTTTTTATTTCATCTGATTAGATAAATATCTACCACGATTCTAACCGATTGGTGTCGTTGTTTTAGCTCCCGTGTAGGGCGATACTATACACTATAAGGAATTTTCGAGCTTTTCCCCGATGTATTTCGTTGAAGTTTAAAGATCACGTTAGTGTTCCTTTGTTACCTTGCGAGCTTGTTTTTTTAATTCATGACTTGACATACATTATCGATTGTCATTGCTAAAACTCCTCAGTTGTCGCGACAGTCTCTCTACTGATTTACGATCTTAATTTCGATACAAAGCTGATTTACGAGATATTTTCATTTCGTCTCTCGGATCTTCAGTTCTCACGATCGTTAAATCTCTAAGCGAACGTTGGGCGTGAAGAGGGCGAGGAGCGATCTGGCACTAAGTAGGCGGAGCGAGACACATGTGCTGTTTGACTGGTCAGACGATAGTTCCCCCCGTTCCTGTGCACATTCATTCTAACTCTCATACTCTTATCTCTCACACTCTTCTCGTTGTTTCCTTTGCCTCTTTTCCTAATCCTATTCCCATGATGAATTCGGATCCATTACCTGGCGGGAAGAGAGGTACACTCTCACAAAAGAAAAGAAAGACCATATGACCTCGCAATCTCATCCGTCTTTTTCCTCGTAACCTCCTTTTCTCTTTGATTTTTCTAAATTGTCTTCCGTGATTTCCTCCGTACTTTAATGTACGTGAAAATGATAGGCCGTATAGTGCTTGCCTCTTCTATCTTATCATGATGTGTGTGTGTGTCTCCCTTGGATGACCGTGCTTGATAGTGAGTCAGTACCCTCATCTATTCTCTTTCAGACCCGCGATGGGTCGACTACCTGCGGCAGAAGAAAACCTTGAATTCTTTGATTCTAACACAAGAACGACCTACAAGTCTCTACTCCTGCTGGGCAAGGTCAGTGGGATTGGCCAGAAGGACATAGGAAACGGAATGGCAAACAAAGGCTCGGCTATCTCCCAAGACTTCCTCTCGTTTGTGTGGGATGTTAGTAGGAAGGGGATGGAGTAGATTGATTCATATGGATCTGAGAGGAAAGGCTGAGTCATTCACTGTATGACACACCTGATTGGGATGAAAATAGTCAGGAAGCAAAATAATTTGAATGATATAAGTGAATCATCATTGTTCCAGGGAGGCTTTGCCAAGTGTTATAAAGTGCGAGATGAAACGTCAAATGAATACTCTGCACTGAAGGTTGGTTCGGCTTTTGAATGAAGTGATAAGAGATGAAAGGAGTGATAAATTGGAGATGATCGCTATTCCCTTCTTGCAGGTTATCAAGAAGAAAAATATGAACGATAATCAATACCACAAAGTACAAAGAGAGATCAAGATTCATAAGTGAGTGTTGACCTCCCTGTGCCAGCTGGGAGGATTGGAAGGGAAGGGTGGGGGTAATCTCCCTTTATTTGCAGAGGTCTCAATCATCCTCATATCGTGAGACTCATGAGTACATTCGAGGATGAATCGAGTGTTCATATACTAATGGAATGTTGTAGTGAGAAGTCACTTCTCACTCTCATCAATGATACCTCCAGTATGAATTCTCTCTCTCTCTCTATTAATACTAATCACTTGCATTCATAGGACTATCGGAACAGGACTCACAGTGTTATCTGAGAGGTATTGTATCTGCTGTCTCTTTCCTCCTCTCCCATGATATCATCCATAGGTATCAAATCGGAAAGTTTGAAGTTTTTCTATTGTTTTAAGAGATATCAAGCCTGGTAATATCTTGCTGAAAGAGAGTGACAGTCGACGGACTGTTGTCAAATTGGCTGACTTTGGATTGGCATGTATGATTAAAGATGTGAGTTGATTATACTGGATGAGAGAGATGGTCTAATGAGGGGTTGCAGGTGTCAGGAGTCTCTGTTTCCGGCACTCCCAATTATCTAGCTCCTGAAGTATTGAAAAGGAAGGGTCATTCAGCAGCATCTGAGGTATTGTTGAATGATGTGTTGAGTGAAATGTAGTGATTAAGGCATGGTCAATTGGATGTCTTCTGTTTTGCATGGTAGTTGGTCTTCCTCCTTTCGATTCTCCTTCTATTCAAGAGACATATAGAAGGATTGAAGCAGGAGAATACAAGTATCCCACTACTATCGGTCTATCTTCTTCTGTAATCACTCTTATCGATGGGTGAGTATAAAGAGAAGAAGAGTAGTAATAGGACGATGATAGAGAATATCTCATATGGATGTTCTCACTTGATCGCCCTTGACCTCCTCTATAGTAAAAAGCTCCCTTTCTCATGGTTCCATCCCCTCCGAAAGAGAACAGATGGCCAGTAATCCCTCTTTCACATTGCAAAAGTTGATTGTCATACGATGTCTCCCCCTTACACTCTCATTTCATTTACCCTGTGGTTATCGAAGAGGGAATGGAGAGTGATACTGCATTGAATGTTGAGTGTGTTTGTAGATACCCCTTAGATGCCCCCCTCTCCTCCCTCTCCTCACCCCCTCTCACAGATCTGACCAGTAATGGTGTGAATAGGAGCAGAGATTGATGAGGAGAAAGGATGGGAGAGCTTGATATCGCTTTCTTTTCTAGCAGTTTCGTTTCGTTTTCTCCTTTCTTCTCTAGTTCTTGTACGAGATTGTGATCAGGAAAAGGATAGTGGAGGGATAGGGAGGGAGAAATGGATATTTCCACGAAAGAACCGTTCGGAGATGAATAGAGAAACAGATAGAGATGCAGATAAAGAGAACAAAATAAGAGATAATATAATTGATTTGTTAAGATTGCTTCGAGTGAGTGTGACTGATAGATTGGGAGTATTCGATATTCAATCATCGGCCTTCATGAGAACTCTCACTATCATCAAGCCATCCTTCTCCAATATCTCCAATTCGAGGTATTATTCCCTTTCTTTCATACTCGGAAATCAACCACTCCAATACTTTGTCTAACCTCGTCTAATAGGTGCTCGCCGCGAGTTTGCTTCACTTTTTGTATGCTCGCACCGTTTCCGCTCGAGAATTGAATAGAAGTGATTGGAGATAGACAAAAAGAGTGCTTGAATAGATTGACTAATATGCGATTATTCATTAAAGTATAAATTAAATGATGTGTAAAAGAATAAATAATTCAGATCATGCAATGTGAGTGCATCTCGTACATCATCATCTCGATCAATCTTCTCTGGAATATCTCATTCTAATTCTCCCACTCGTTCTAAGTATTCTCCTCCTCCTCCTCCACTTCCTCCTCTTCCTCCTCGATCAACTGTATTCCAATATACTCATGGAATGGGACAATCCACATATGGATTCGATACAACGAGAGTCAGTTCCTTCTCTTCCTTCTCATCGTTCATAGATCAAGTGTGTATATCAGTGAGAGTGCTCATATCGTTGCAACATAGAAGTTCTCCGATGTCCTTTCCCCTCTTCGTCTTCTCTCTTCTCTCACTTCTTTTCTCTCTTCTTATCTCTTCTGCTTTTGCCCTCGTCCCTTCCTGTTTCTCCATTTGTTTACTCCTCTCTTCCACTCCATCTCTCCGTTTTTCACGTGCAGAAACAAAAATGCGAATTCGATGTCTATTTCATTTAATAAATGAAATATGTCGATTTCAGAGTCAATCTCATCAAGATTCGTCATCGTCTCAATCAATATCTCCATCTCTTCCTTCTCCCCTCTTCTCTGATCTGGATATCCATGCATCCACATTGGGTGCACTCGTAAGGGGTCAGAACTGTCAAATTGTAATTGCAAGCATGTTTTCATGCTGAAAATTTCATTTGAGATTGGGATGAGGATATTGAATGATTGTAATTGCAGGAGTTCAGTCGATGACTCCGATCAGAATCGAACCACCTCTACATATTTCAAAGTATGTCGATATACCGATCGTTACTCTTATTTATTGGATTCTTGTTTTAACAATTGAACAAATTAAGATGGGTGGATTACTCTAACAAGTACGGATTCGGATGCCTTCTCTCAGATGGGACAACTTCCGTCAAATTCAACTCTGGAGAGATCATTGCTTTGAGGTATTTATTGTACTTATGCGCATAATTTCAATCAATTCATCATTATTTTATCAAATCGAAATCATGGGTGCACCACTTGTATCCCATGGATTGTAATATTTTAGAAATGACTGCACTGGGGTATATGCTAAGTGTTACTCAATGAAGCCAGTTCCACTCAACATGAGAGATATTCATATCGCTAAGTTTGTTATTTATTTTATTTTATTTCTAAGCAGAACCATTTGAGAATGGTTGATCTGACGAAGAATTACAAGATTTACATGGAGACTCAACTGGCTAAAGCTGCGAGAGTAGAGACCAGAGAGGTTCTATATTTATCTGAAAAGATAAGCCTTAATGTAATATGGTTGAGAATCGTCGTTGGAATGAGATGAGCACTCCCTACATCACTCACTATTCAAAGAAGAAGAAATTAGTATTGGTTATGCTCAGTGACGGAACCACTCAAGTATCACCTTATTATTATTGGTATAATTATAATGTTATGAATTCAGATAAATTTCACATACGAGCATATAAGATGATAATATCTCCGGATACATCCAATTCCAGTCTGATCTCATTCATAGATCCAGATGGAATATTCACTACATATCGTACTACTTCACTTCCTTCTTCTCCTAAATGTATCTCTTCTTCTATTCTTTCTCTAATTCAAGATTCGAATGACTTCATATCGAATGAGATGTCATATCTTCGTTCCAATACCTATTCCCGTCCCCTCACTACGAGTTGCTAGATACGAGTTTTCCCATTACTTTTCTCAATCCCTCAGTCTTCCTATATTTAAATTCTTTCACTTCCACATTGAGTGCCCTTTTTTACTCATGACTTTGTCATAATTCCCCTCAGGGTATAACTCCATCCCATTCCATTCCTCGGGTTTCCTCTTCCCCGATGGATTCTCATCGACATGCCTTGCTAACTTGTCTTCGGGTTCATTCCTTGTACATCTTTCTGTATAACAGATCTTGTATGTTAATAGATACTGTTTTGTTAATAAATCATTGTTCTCAAATTGGCACATAATTACAAACAATATAATGATTAGCATAGCACAAACTGAGAATGAGAAATTAGTCATGGTTAGATTGAATTGTACTGGGGATAAATACAAGGTATACAAATAATAAATCAATTCAGAGTAGGTTTTTCATATAGATAGCATAGGCCTTGGGATGCTGAGTCTGCATCAATTGCAGCTTCTTGAACTTATCTGGTTGGGAAATACGCTCGTCTTTCAGAATGAGAACGATCAATTCAGCCAATTGTCGATCAGTAGCCGAATCCTCCTCAACAGATACGGTATCTCATGAATTGATAGTATATCGTATACCTCAACAGCTTCACAGAATCTTGCTGGGACGGGACTACATCTACTAAGTGCTTCCTCTCTCATTTCAGTCACTTTCTGTTGTAAATCAATACGATTCTCCACCAAAACAGAGATCACGTATCTGTACAATACAATTACTACAACTTCCCGATACAATGAATAGGAGGATACCTCTGTTGTTCAAGATCCATTCCAATCTGAGGAACAATGAACGTTCGGAGTGAATCAATCGCATGACTTAGATTCTCACCCATCTCCAACGATGAATTCTACAAAATGGGCTATTGAATACCGTCGCACATAACACTCGTACCATTTTGCAGTGTCGTGAATCGCAGAGACGAAAAATGAGATTGGTACTCTCACATTGAGAAAGAAAATCGAGAACGAGAAAGAGTTCCTTCCGTAATTTATAAGGAATCATTCCACACTGAAACATATTCGTAATCCTCAATTAATCATCTATTCGAAACGTACGAGATATACAACGGCCTCAGACAATTTCTCCTTCGATAAGAGTGCGATGGATGAAACGACTTTAGAGAATTCCCTTGGAATTAATGGAGAGTATCCATTTCGAGTGATGGAATCCAATCGATTCGAGACTGCTTTCAATGCCTGTCGACCCCACTGTTCAACCTGAGATTGAAGAGATACCGTAAGAGGATATATTCAATTGATACTCACTTGATCGTACTCATCCATACTTCGATCCTCTTGAATCTGTAATCGAGGACACATGAATCGAACTGCTTTGAAGTAACTGTGAACCATCCTGAAAGCCCTTTGTTATCATTCTTATCTATGATAATCACTGACTCAGCTCTTCGATGTTTCTTGAGTAGAACGATAGTACTTGGATCTGCTCCTCCCTCTTCCTCACCCCACAATCCCATCTTTGATAGAATGGAAGTGAGAAGATTAGCTGTTGATCCCTACAAAGAGTAATCTATTATATTATACTCTCAATACTCTCATATACTCTCAATCTACATACGACTTCATCTCCACAATGCGATTGCATGTCCACTAATTCCTCTATCTGAGGAATATCAACAAGAGTGAGAAGACGAGCTAGGGCGAATTCGAATAGACGTGTCTCATCTGAAATTTCCGATCTTATTGAAGAATACGGTAGGTGAATAGATTACCGTCAATAAGCTCATCTTGATCCGTGGATTTATCGGAGGATGAAGATGAGGTCAAAGAGAATTTGGATGATGTACGAGAGACACTTCCACGACGAACTAATAAATAATCAATAGATAATGGAAAACAATAACAATCTCACGTAGAGGAGATTGAAGAATACGAGAGAAAGAGCTTCTTCTTTGTGGTTTCTCCCGTTCACAACTCGATTCACGAGACTTCATTCCACGGGCAAGAATCACAACACTACAAGTCATCAATAAATACGTTAATCGGGAAAAAAAAACACCTTTGAACTTCATCCGGGTTTCCCAATCTGTAGAATGTTCTGCGATCTTCATTGAAAGTGGTTTCGCCTCCTGAATCATCTTGGAATCATTCAGAGAGCAGTCATCAAACTAACCAACGATGGGCCTTATGAATCCTTCTTGCAACATCAAGAATGATACTCTCACTGCGCTGCTTCGAGGGGATCCATCGCACTTAAAACATTTAGTCATTTTCATCATGCCAAAAACTCACCTTTTTCTCGCTATTGCTTCGAATATAACTCTCGACGATATTAGTCACTTCGAAACCACTGAGCTGATTGGCGAAACTGATTGAACAGAACAAATGCAACAATTTTGTTTACAAAGAAACGAACCTCCGGGTGAAGTGATCGGCTAGTTTCGCTTTTAAATTCTTCATGTAGTTTATGCCTTTGAATTGTGGATTTCCTGCAACATCATTTGTAGTCAACATCACTAAACAATACGCAACATTTTAGACAATTTTGTTGTAGATACAGAAACTGACCGGGATCCTCGTTTTCATCAAGGTACGCTGTGTGTCCCATTATTGAAGACCTGCAGAAGGCAAAATGATTAATTAACTCGTCCTATATAAGCACAATCAATACAGCGATAAAACCACGAACCAAAGAACAAACGAAGTTTAACGAACGTTTGAACTTTTAAAAAATAATGAAACCCGCGGTGTCGGTTAGTTACTGTAGTGTTCAATATTGAAATCTGTGAGTCGGACTTATGATCTTTTCTTCTCAAACTTTCTTTAGATTTAAAATTGTCATTTTTGTATACGATGATTTGTTTGAAGAATTTATTTAAATTCATTCATTCATTCGTCTTCTCGTTGACAAAGTGGTTGCATTGAATCTCGCGTAGTCATTGGAAGTGGACGATCTTTTGATTCCGGAAGGAAGAAGGAACAAACTGATCCGAGAAAGGCGAATAAAGCAAGAGTACTCATTGGTAGAAAGGGACTTATATCTCCCTGAAATTAAGATATAGAGATCAGCCATGTAATAGATACTTTTCACGAGTGTGCTCAGAAAAGGTGCCATAATCCCTCCAATTCTTGAAATCATTTCACATATTCCTAAGGCAGAATTTCGAATATTAGTTGGAAAGATCTGAAGAATTATTGATATATCTAGTACGAAATATGTACTGTTCCCACCTCACTAGCAGCTACATAAACAGTCATGAAGGAAATTGAGATGATCATTTTACCCGTGTACCAGCAGATATGAGACCAGATTGATTCTTCTAGAAAGGGAATAGTCTAAGATCACTCATTTCTATCAACTCACTTGGCAAGAAAACAATAATAACAAATGAAATGGCAGAGAGGAAATGAGTGATCATCATCACTTTTCGACGAGAATAACTGATGGGCATTAGTATCTATTATGAAGTTGAAGAATTGAACCTTTTGATGAATTTGAAGAGTAAGAAGTAGGCAGGAATTTCAGCGGCTCCAATTGCAGCATAATTAAAGTAGATATTACCTGTGATCATGATTCAATGAAGAAACTCAAACCGTTTCTCACCGGATAAATTAGTGGAATAGAAGGAAAGACCGAAGTAGATGAATGTATCTGCTATCCTGCAGATATTTCGTTTATTGGAATCGCATAATTCCATCTAACCATAATCCAGAAGTAAGAATAGTGTAGAGAAGAAATCGTTTGTGTTCCCACAATTCTTTAAAAATATTGTTCGAGACGGCTTCGAGTGGTTTCTTGAGTATTATCTGACCATTCAATTACAATGACAATTTAAACACTATCCATTCACCCATACCGCATCTCGACTATCCACTTTCTTAATCCATTTTTGTACTCGAGGAGAATCGATTCTCGCTAGGTGATGAAGAGTTTCAGGGACAAATCTGAAATGGACGCTCTTCGACTTCATTGGTCTATTTATAGTGATAAGAGTGATAAGAAGATTATCGTATAAATATACCATTATTTCTCAGTGAAAAAAGGTAATGTTTTAATGAACTTACACGAGAACAGAAAGAGCGAAGATAAATGGAGGAATGGAAGTAAAGAGAAAAAGATCTCTCCTATATCCATCATGTTACTTGTTTACTTCCTTCTAATATTCCCTTACCATGAACGAGATAAATAAGCGATAGGAGTGAGAGTGAGATATCCCAATACCCAAGCTATTCCGTATATCAATGAATTCTTTGCTCTCCATTCAATGGGAGTCGATTCGAATCCAATTGTCCATGAACATTGTCCAAGACTCTCAAAAATTCCACTTATTCTGCTGAAAGATATTCGTTTCCTACCGTATAACATGCTCCTTGCAGCACTCTAATCACAATAAGAGATCCATAGTTTGGTGCTTTAGATACGAGAAAGGTAAGAAGACCGATAGCTAGTGAAGATGCGATCAGCATTGGTTTCCTTCCTAATCGATCACTAAGTGGTGAAGTAGATAATCCTGAAAGGAAAGAGGAACTTCATCCTTCCATGTCTCTATCTAACCTCCTATCATCATTCCTGCCATGAAACTGTCGATATCATATCTTTCTCTCCCTTATTCAGATCAAACTGAATTGAACTAATAATTATCTATCAATCATCATTTCAACCTCTTCATCTACTCTTATGAATGTCGAATTCTCCATTTTTGTATCGTAGAAACTTGATGGCATAATAATGAGTGCTAAGATAGACCATCCAAGAGAGGTTAAACAGATGAGAAGAGTTAGATTCATCCATTCTTTCTTCCCTGAAGGATAGATCAACGGAGATATTGAGAGTGAGAAACGAACAAAAAGATGCAGTGAATGATTAGTGTAGAGGAGTGTAATGAAATGGAGAAGAGAAAGGAGATAAGATAAGGAAAGACTGACCAATAGAATCAAGTATCTCATCGGGTGTTCGAATGAGATCAGTCATTGAGAAAGAAGAATGGTTGAATGGACCTTCCTTCTCTTTCTTTTCTCTCTCTCTTCACTCTCTAATCAATTCCCAACTCTTTATCGTTCTCAACCATTTCATGTGAACTCTCTTCTTGTCCATTTAGATAAGGAAGAGAATAAGTGAGGGAGGGGGGGGGGATGACATGAGGGAGTTGCCAGTTTACTGACCAAAAGATCACTTCAACAAAGTGAAAGATTACTCATCTCTCAAAGATTTCTGCATTACTCATAATGTTTTTGCTGCTATTGTTTATACGAAATGGTACACGATCTCTACTAAACATACAGTGGGATTTTTAGTTCAATATGCTGCAATTAGATATATGCAATGAAGAATGTACAATTGAGCAATCTTATGTTGGATGATGAGTGAGTGGAGATCACTCACACCTGTTCCTAATTGTGAGTATTTAGTCCTCCTTTCGTCTTCTCATTCCCTCACTTCCCTCTATCACACGTTCCCTCTGGCGACTCTTCTCATCAACAGCTGTTTCTCTCTCTCTCTCACTCTTCTAATCAATCGGAGGTCATTCATATAACAATCACTTCTTCATTTTCCTTTTCTCCATGCGGCTGTGTCATCCTTCTCTCTTATTTTTCTTTCTCCTTCTCTCAATTTCCAATGCAGCTCCAAAAGTGAACAAGAAGCACAGTGAGTTACTCTATTCTTATCATTCGTCTTTTCTTCAATCTCTCAATTAATTTCAGTCTCCAAATTAGCTCGTGATTTGAGTGAGGCAAAACGATTGAAACAACCAATCTCATGTGTTGGATGTATCGCCCTCGCTGCTCCATTGGCGTTCGTTTTTTTTCTTTTTTTTTGGTTTTGATGCTCCGAAAAATAGGTAATTCCAATTTTCCTCTTTTTTTGATTATGATTGTTATCTATTCAGAACAATAGCCAAATTGACTCCTACGGAAGGAATTATTCTCTGGTTTGCAAAAATGATCTGTTCGATCAATCAACCAATGGAAGTTTGTGATGGAATCACTCAACAATTCAGAGTGAGTAATCATTTCCCTCTCTCATCTCCATTCTTCCTTCCTTTAGGGTGAATTCTTCTATGTCTTCCGTCGTCTTGCCAATGAGCCCTCAAAGATCTGTGCAGCTCTTATTCCTGGTTGTGTCGATCCATCAGATCCAGATGGAGAAGGATGGAATGTATGTATCTACTATTCTTTCCTATCTTAGTCATTTCTCCATTCCAGATATCTCTTCCTCCTCTTCCTCGTTCCCTTCCTTCTCCTTCTCCATCCCTTCTTCGTCCTCTTCAATTTCACCTCCGAATGTTCTCAAAGTGTTACAGATCACAGACATTCACATTGATTTCCACTATCAGTCGGGATCAGAGGCCGAATGTGCCGATCCTGTCTGTTGTAGAGGAAAGAATAGTAGAAATTGGGCAAGTGAGTTACGAGTTATTATATCTTCTACCGTATTCTTCACGCGACGTTGGTACTTCAATTATTGAAGAGGAAGAGAACAATTGCAGATCCATCAGTATCGGCTGGATTCTGGGGAACGATTGGGAAATGTGATATTCCATATCGAACAATGGACAATATGCTGAAACATATCAGTGACACTCAACATGTAAGTGAAGAGAAGACTCTTTTAATGAAGAGTATGTTTAGGTTGACTACATAATGGTGGGAGGAGATATCATTGATCATTATGATTGGAAATATTCATGGGAGGAGACACTTGAGGTGAGAAGAGAAGAGAAGAGAAATGGGAATGAACTGAAGATTTGAGATTATACACAAAGATTTCAAATTGATTCTTTAATGATTTCAGGTGCTTCAAAACGTCTCTTCTCTATTCAAGACTCATTTCCCAACCACTCCCATCTATTGGGCACTTGGTAATCACGAAGGAGTCCCTGTCAACAGGTACAGTGCATTCTTTGTAGAGTGTTTTGATTGGTTTCGAAAGTGCAATATCTTTTGCAGTTTTGCTCCTCACTCAGTGAATGAAGAATTCTGGCCAGTTCATTTGTACGATCAATTGACTGAGATGAATAAACCATGGATTAAAGAAGATGGAGACAATAGCAGTAGATTGTATGTATGTTGAGTTCATTTTGGATGGTTATCTCCATGAATATCAAACATAAGAAGAGTTGTAGTGACAGTGAATGATGTGAGTTTGAAAAGAGAGTATTTCCATTCCAGCCGCGGTTCATGGTCAACTCTCGTGACAGATCGACTTCGATTGATATCTATCAATACTGGATTCTGTATCAACACAAACTTGTTCGTTCATTCTCCTCTAATCATTGATGATTTCTTCATTGTAGCTTCTTGTATCTGAATCAGAGTGATCCCGATGGAACCATGACTTGGTTTGTTGATCAACTCACTAAGGTTAGTGGACAATATAAAAATTTGAATAACAACCAATCCGGGATGAAATTATTCAATTCAGGCCGAACTTTCGGGTGAAAATGTTCACATTCTCGCTCACATTCCTCCTGGATACTACGATTGTCTCGAGGGATGGTCAAGGAATTACTACCGAGTCATCCAGAGGTATTCTCATCTTTATTGGTTTCTATTTGTGATAACAGTAAATAATAAGTTCATTCGTTCATCATCATTCATTCAATATCTACTCTCAGATTCTCTTCAATCATCACTGGTCAATTCTTTGGCCATGTCCATTATGATTACTTCACATTGTTCTATGAAGACATGAATGATGTCACTTCGGAACCCGTTAGTTACCCATGAGATTGAATGTTGAAGAGAAGTCTTCTTTATAGATTGGAGTTGCATATGTTTCTCCATCAGCATCAACCTTTGATTACCTCAATCCCGGATATCGAGTGTACACTTTAGATGCTGAGAATACTTTCGTGAGTCTTCTTCAAATGTACTTTCCTTCAATTATCATTCATCTTTCGAAGAAGATAATCGATCATGATAATTATTTCGCTGATCTTTCACTTGCTGACGAGAATACTGAACCAGAATGGAAATTACTCTATTCAGCAAGAGTTAGTCGCTCCTTTGAGACTCTCAGGCAATCGATACTTGCAGCAAGAGTACAATATTACTGATCTATCTCCAAAGAGTTGGAATACAGTGGCCGATAACATCTTTACCAATGCTACACTGACAGATCGATTCTTTCAGTGAGTTCTACAGTATTCTTCATTTACCGTAATCTCTCCTTTCAGACTAGCCTATCGTACTGAATCTCCTCGTTGTGATACAGCTTGTCGTCATTATCAATTATGTCTTCTTCGATCGGGTCATCATAATGATGATCTCTATTGTCCTCCTAATCATCTTGAGACTAATCGAGTATATTGACCATTCCATGAATATACATTCACTATTTATCAATAAAGACGTTCCATGAGACTAGACAAACTGGCAATGAATGGGCACACAAGTGAATTGGCACTGGGAGGTTACGGTAACAAGTGAATACAGTAGAGGGAGGAACTGACGGTATAGATCAATACTGTTGACAGATATATTTCCATTGAGTGAATTCGTCGATTCCCTGTCCTGCTCCTTCTCTTCCCAATCCACTTTCTTTCACTCCTCCGAAGGCTGCCTCTGCACAAGACATGAGACCTGAAACGGAATGATGTATCTAACTTCCCTTTGAATACTATTCTTCCAATCATACAACTTATCAATCTTCCTCACCCTCATTCACTCCAATCATTCCAACTTGAAGTGATCTTGTCACTCTATAGATCTGTGATTGATCCTTCGAGAATAGATATCCAGCCAGTCCGGAACGAGTCGAGTTAGCACGAGAGACAACCTCCGTCTCATCTTCGAATCTTCAATAGAATACTGTATTCACCCGATCAATATATTCCCTTCTACAGAATCCTTTAATCTACCGTACTCGTGAATAGCAGCAACAGGAGCGAAGATCTCTTCATGGGCAATTTTCATATCCGTCGTGATTCCAGTGAGGAGAGTTGGCTCGAAACAACATCCAGTACCACGAGCTCCACCGAGAACAATCTAGAAGAAAGATACGGTAAAGATTGATCTTTGATCTTTAGAATCTAACCTTTGCACCCTTATCCGTCGCATCCTTGAGCAATTCTTCAGTCTTCGCAACAGCTCGATCGTTGATAAGAGGCCCCTGAGAAGGATTACGGTAGCTGAGAATGGGTATACGGTAGTAAAATGGTAGGTATTTGTTATGTAGTGCCTTTCCTTACTCTGAGAGCTTTACAACAAGCAACCAGTCACGAAGACTGCAAGACAAGGAAGCCCGAGTCAGAGGAAGAGAGCGGAGAGCGAGATGGTAATTATGTAAAGTGCGTATGCTAATGAACAGTTGCTAGACAGGGGAGTGGGGAACGGCTTAATCGCATGTCGTCGATATGGTAATTGACTAGAGAGGAGAGGAAGCATCCCTCGACACAACAGTATTGATTATCACCTGTGTGGTTCCATTCTCCAGTCCATTTCCTGTCTTGAGTGAACTCATTGCATTCTTCAGTTTCGCAACGAATTCCTTCGAGATGGAAGAATGGACGAATAGTCGATTAGCAGACACACAAGTTTGTCCCGATCCACGGAATTTAGATGCCATCGTTCCCTGAGATGAGAAAGATCAAAGATTAAAGATCAAAAGAAGAAAGAATTAGGCTAACCTTAACGGCAACATCGAGATCAGCGGAAGGGAAGACAATAAGAGGAGCATTTCCTCCCAATTCGAGGCAGACTCTCTTTACTGTCGATGCTGATTGAGAGAGAAGAATCTGGAAGGAAGAAGAATGAATGAACCATCCTATTCATTCAGTCGAATACCTTTCCAACTGCAGTGCTTCCAGTGAACGAAATGGCATCAACATCAGTACTCTCACAAAGGAATTTACCAATGGAAGCAGAATTAGATCGATCAGAGGGAAGAACATTGATTACTCCCTTGGGAATTCCTGCCTCTTCTCCCGTCTGGAATTATCATCTACCGTAATGATTGATCGATAACTACCGTACCTGGGCGAAAGCAAGTGCAGAAAGAGGAGTGTCCTCAGCTGGTTTGATTACGAGAGTGCATCCGACTGAGAGAGCTGCTGCTGCTTTACGAGCAATCATCGCAGTTGGGAAGTTCCACTGAATACAATAGATATGGTAAGAAGAGTACGGTAGAAGTGGGATTACTGTAGACTACAATACTCACGGGAGTAATGAGAGCAACAACACCGATGGCTTCACGAATATGGAGATGTTCTCTGTTGAGGACAGGAGCAGGAACAACCTTCAATCGATAATTGAGAGACGTAAGGAAGAGAAGGTTACTGTACCTGTCCGTAGACTCTTCTTGCCTCTCCACTGTACCAATCAAGGAATGAATTGGAGTAATCGATTTCTCCTTTTGCTTCGGCCAGTGGTTTTCCTTGTTCGAGAGTGAGCAGTTTAGCAAGATTCTCCTTTTCTCTGAAGAAATACGGTAGATCAAATGATGAAGATAGATAGTATAGATAGATACCGTACCTCTCGATGATTCTGAACCATTTGGCGAGAATGGCCGATCGATCTCTCGCTGTTGTTTCACGTGACCATTTAGCAAATGCATTTCTCGCCGATTTCACAGCCTGTGATTAATAGATGAAGAAATGAAATAAATGGAATTCATACCAATCTTGCATCATCCACATCACAATTGGCAGTAGATGCAACGATATCATTATTGAATGGATTAGTGACGGGGAAGACAGATCGACTACTAGCTTCTGCCCAATTCCCATTGATATAAGCGAGTGAACCACGAGGAAGAATAGATGAGAATTGTTTGAGAGTTGAAGAGGGCATCTCTGCAGTGACGCTCATTACGCACAATGAATACTTTCCATTCCCGTCTCTAATCGTTCAGAGGTCACGTTGATAAGTAAGCGAGAATTAGAGAAAAACTGAGAGAGTAAGAGGCTGCAAGAGTGAATGAGAAAAAGGTGCCATTTGTCTTTTCTCAAGAGGAAATCAATGAACTTAGAAGAGAAGAGACAAATGTAAACAATTCATGGACTGAAGACATATAAGCAGAAACTGAATTTTTCTACTAATATCACGTAAAATTATAAAAACAAACGCATTTGCAAGGCGTTTGAACAAAACAGTCAACAGATAACCGGGGTAGTATTTTCGACAGAACTCTACGCTAGTGTGAACAATACAGTAGTTTAGATTTGAATTCAAATTAGAGTAATTTTCTTATTTATTCTTTTTAAAATTAACTAATTGTGTATTAATTAATATTTTGTTCCTGAATGATGGCCAATTACCCGGACTACTCTGTGGGTTATATTTGTGCTTGTTTTGAAATGGCAATGGTCTTTCTTTGCTTAGTCAGTCTGATGTAGGTTCTTAAAATCCACGATCCCACATTCTCTACAGTGAGCAACGATTCATATCAACGTGATTCCTTCAGTGATGACCTCGAAGAGTTGTGAAATTATTGGCTCGGCGTAATATCGATTTTTGGCTATGTCCCATCTGCGCTCCACCCCCATCTTACTCTCTCTCTTCTTGTCCCCGTTTCGCTCCACCCCTCATCTGTATCTGGTAATCGCATATTCCACAAACGTATTTTTGCAGCATTTCATGTTTTTTGTACTCTATAATTATTAATGGTACGAACAGTCCCGAAAAACGATTGATACTATTTCATTGACCATCTATCCCCCTCCCTTTCGCCGCTGACTATTCTTCTATTGTTCATTTCTCTACTCTCACCCAATTATTTTCCCATTGTTACTTCTTGATAAGAGCCGTAACTATCTGTATATTCACCGGTTTCGCTATTAGGCATTTCTGGCGTTCCCCACATTGAGGCTACCTGAGTCAATTTTGTAATTCGAACTCTCTGTGTCTATCTTCCTTTGACCTTTGTACGCACTTCTGTATCGATTCACCGTAAGAGGTATGCCACAGGGTGGTCGCTTTTTTCATGAATTCGTGGACTTTGTTAGTACCTTGGTGTTGACTGGATATGTCCCCGTTCCGCTCCACCCCTCCCCCTCATTTCTAGCGTGTGCCAATTATGCCTCTCGCCGTATTTGTTCCCTTCCTCTCCCTACCCCCCCCCTCTTCCCATTCCCTCTTCACTGCGTTCTGAACTCGCCCAGTCTCGTTTTCCGCATGGGACCATTTTGGGGTGGGGTAGGTTTGGCACGTTGCCAATTAATTTTCGGACGTGTGTGATTATTTTCCCTTTTCGCACTATTTTTCATTGTATGTGTTTATTATACTGTAAATTGCGTTAAAATAGTCTGAAAAGCGATTACGATTAATTCGCGATATCTGTTTTGTCTATTTGGCGCAGTTTGGGAGTGCATTACGCATTTTTCCTTGCCAAGAAGGTTAGTGATCTGTTTTTCGTCGTCGCTGTTTTTACTATACGCTTCCTTTTGCCTCCCTCGGCTATTGCCTACCTATTTTCTTGCTTTAATTTGAGTTGTTTCCGGTAATCAACTTTCTGACAATGCCCGGAGACGAGTGCTTCAAGTGCCACCAGTCGGGTCACTTCGCCCGCAACTGCCCCAACGTCGGCGAGGACGAGGGACGCTGTGGCGGCGGAGGAGGAGTTGGAGGTTGGTGCGTGTTGATTTAGACAGTAAAAATGTATAAATCCGTCTCGTCGCACACCCGCTCTTCACGCCCCTCGGCCGCACTACACACCGAAAGGTGAACCCACAACTGGAGTTGCTTAAGGCGATGAAGGCGAGTTGGCGCACTGTTATCATGCCAAAAACGCCATAATCGCGGCTCGGCGGTAACAGTGGCGCGTGAGGTGTCAGTGTTCAGGCGTGGAAGAGAGGAGGAAGTGAAGTGGTGGCGGAAGTGTGACCGAGTGGCGATTTGGTGACGAAAAAAGCGCGATTTTGAGCTATTGGAGGTGATTCAAACCGTCTCGCCGTTTAGATTTCTCATATAAAAATTTCATTGCTTGATTACAGGATCCACCTGCTAAAGCTGTGGAAACACTGGTCACTTCGCTCGCGAGTGCCAGGAGCAGCGTGAGGACAGAGGAGGCTACGGAGGTGGACAGAAGTGCTACAACTGCGGCAAGGTAAGCTGACTTTTCTATATAGTATTGATATCGTATTGAAAATCAGGCTCTGTCGGAATAAGGGGTACCAGGATATAATAGTGATTCGGGGTTCTCAAGTATGCTTATGGCCGAAAATCATCCGAAAATCATCCAGCCGAAAATCATGTCACAATCTCATTTCTATTTCGTTTAGCCCGGACACATCTCCCGCGAGTGCACCGAGGTCGGATCCTGCGGAGGATCTGAGAAGAGATGCTACAACTGCCAGGGAACTGGCCATATCTCTCGTGACTGCACCGCTGCTTAAACAATTCATTTCATAATTTCATGCTAATAATTTCATTACTGTTTGTCATTTGCAAAAGTAGTCGAAACCTCCATTACACACCCACATTCACACTTATTGATTTGACGAGTTAAATTCTGTAAAATAAATGTTCCGATATAACTTGTATGATTTATAACAAACAAGCTCAATTTATTGGGTGATTGATGTTTCTAACGACAGTAACTGTTTGGGATGATGAGAAAAATATTGCAAAAAAAACAGACAGTGGGAATCGAACCAACGCATGGCTGGTTTGCAAGCAGACACACTACCTACTGAGCCATCCGTGAGAGCGCTCGCGGCGTCCAATGCGAGTCTCTCTCTTTCTCTGCCCTCTCTTTTTCTCGCTCCCCCCTCTCAGAACGCAGTGCTCTTCTCTTATTTTTGAAAGTATGCGCGTCTTACTCCGTAGTGTCTTCCTCCTGGCATCGCTGCCACAATTCCTTCTACTTCACTTTGGTTGTCTCATTCTCAATCTCATTTTATTCATTGCAGTTAGTCTCGAACAGCGGATAGTGGTAAAGATGGCTGAGGAAGCCGATAATCCGCAGCTATCCGAACACGAAAGTGGTAAGGTTGTTTTCCATTTATATCTCTTTCTAACTTTATCCCCCTCCATTCCTCTATCCAATGATTGTATTCAGGTGATGATTCGATGCAAGAAGATTCGATGGTAGCACCGAATCAAGATGGAGAAGAGGGAGATGATGTTGAAATGGAAGAGGGAGAGGGAGAGGATGGTGAGGGTCAGTTTGTCTCTCTCATATTCATCCACTCTCTCGTCTGATTATCGGGGACTTAGAATAGGGAAGGAGGGCGAAGGGGAGTCGTCAATGAATTGTATACCTTACAGAGGCATCATCATCCAAACCCCGTAAGGGCAAGAAGGGAAAGAAAGGGAAGAAGAAGGGAAAGAAGGAAGTTGGACCTGATCCCAATATCACCAGTTCGGCTGATTTGTGTGAATATTACGAATTGGAAGATGCTGATGCGAATTTGGAAGATGAAGATTACACTACCATTACTACTCTCAAGGTATGGAAGGAGGAAGGTGGTCAAGGAGGGGGGGGGATGGAGTAATGAAATATGTGATTGAAGGCATTCACCAATCGTGTTCGTCCCACTCTACAGACTGCCAATCCAAAAGCGAACTCGACTAAACTACTCCCTATCATTCAGGCCAAGTATAGAGAGTTCCAGGTAAGAGAGGGAAGGAAGAGGGATACGGTAGGATGAAGATTATTGATTGATTAAAGGAGGAACAAGCAGCAACAGGAAGAACTCCTGCTAAGAAGACTCCCAGAGAGAAAGAAAAGAAGGAGAAGACTGTTGCTCCATTAAGATACGAATCTCATCCAGAGGAAAGAAGAAGAGGGTTAGTTGAATCCCCTTTCAATTGGGGAGAATGGTTATGGTTCTCTCAATTCAATTGATTGAAATGATAGTAATGCATTGATTGATTGCAGGGAAGTGGAGATGAGGATGATTCGGATCAAGAGTTCGAACATCTTCTGAAGGAAAGAGATGCTCAACTGGATAAGGAAGAAGAAGAGAAAGAAGAGAAGAGAGCTCAAAGAGCTGTGAGTATTCTATCATTAATCATTGAATTGATAAAGTGTATTGGTGCAGTAGATGATCTCTCTATTCAGGCTCAACGTGCAGCGAGTAAGAAGGCTCAATTGGAGAAAGTGGCTGAAGCAAGAAAAGCGAAGAAAGCAGCAAAGAAGGGAGATGAAGATGAGGAAGATCATCAGGATTATTGTGAGGTGAGGAAAGAAAGAAAGGGAAGGGAGATGGAAGGGGTAGATGAGTAAAGAAGGAGTATTGCAGGTGTGTCAGCAAGGAGGAGAGATCATTCTATGTGATACATGTCCTCGTGCCTATCATATGGTATGTATTGATCCTGATATGGAAGAAGCGCCGGAAGGAATATGGAGTTGTCCCCATTGTGAGAAGAATGGACCTCCTCCTGTTGAAGAAGATCCTAAGAAGGGAAATATGGAACATTGCAGGTAAGAAGAAGGAAGAGAGAGAGAGAGAGATGGAGTGATCCGTTCCATTATAGAGTATGTAAGGAAGATGGAGGTCTTCTTCTATGTGATCGTTGTCCCTCTTCATTCCATGCTTATTGTTGTTCACCTCCATTGGAAGAAATCCCTGAAGGAGAATGGGCATGTCCAAGATGTACTTGTTCCCTTCCTGAAGATAAACAGAAAGTAAGGAAGGAAGGAAGGAAGGGAGGGATGGATGGATGAGTTATGATTACAGATTGATAAGATTCTATCATGGAGATGGTTGGTTGTCCCTTATCCCGATCCTGAACCAGAGAAAGAAGGAGATGAAATTCCTCTTAAACCAACGAAGAAAATGGCACCAAGGAAGGAAAGGGAACTATTCGTTAAATGGAAGTATCGTTCATATTGGCATTGTGAATGGTTAAATGAGATGATTGTTGATGTATTCCTTCCTCAGGTGAGTACTGTGGTCTCATCGATCGATCGATCGATCGATAATTGACTAATATCTCTCTCATTGTAGACTCTTCGTATGTACTGGCGTAAATATGATCCGGAATGTCCTCCTGAAGTAGATGATGGATCTAATGAAGATATGGAAACAGGAAAGATTGATGGAAGAGAGAAAGAAGATGATCCTCATAATCTAGAAGAGAGATACTTTAGATATGGAATTAAACCAGAATGGATGATGGTTTGTTTATTCATTTATCGATTCATTGATGAATATCCCAAATGGAGGTAGTAATAATAATGAATCATACAGGTTCAACGTATTATCAATCATGCTGCATTCGGAAAGAATCAATTCGATTATCTCGTTAAATGGAAGGAACTTGTGTATCAAGATGCAACTTGGGAGAGAGATGATATGGATATTCCCGGTTATGAAGATGCCATTCTTAAGTATTGGATGCATAGGTAAGAGAAGAAAGGGAGTGATTGAGAGTGATGTCTTCCTCTTACAGGAACAAGAGTGTGGGAGATATCATTCCGAAGAGTATCAGGAAGAGATTGGATGCAAAGAGAGAAAAGGAAGGACTACCTCCATTCGATTCTTTCTCTGAGAAAGATTCGAAGAAGAGAGATAAACCGACTTGTGATGTAAGTAATGAGGGGATAGAAGGAAGGAAACGAGAAGGAATAATGTGTTATTTCAGTTGCGTAAGAAGTACGAGGAACAGCCAGATTATCTTGGAGATAACGGAGGAAAACTGCATGCTTATCAGTTGGAGGTAGGCTCATATTCATATTGTAGAAAAAATATAACGACAATATCTAATACATATTGATGTAAATTGCAGGGAATAAACTGGCTTCGTCATTGTTTCTCTAATGGAACGGATGCAATTCTAGCAGATGAAATGGGATTGGGAAAGACAATTCAATCATCGACCTTCCTTTATACTCTAATGAAGGAGAATCAATCGAAGGGACCATTCCTCGTATGTTATTTATTCCTCTTTCTTTTCCACTCTTCAATCCCTCTTCTATATCAGGTAGCGGCTCCTCTCTCAACTCTTATCAATTGGGAAAGAGAACTTGAGTTTTGGTGTCCTGATTTCTATGTGGTCACTTATATCGGTGATAAGGAATCTCGTGCTGTTATCAGAGAACACGAATTCTCATTCTTCGAAGATGCAGTAAAGGCAGGACCGAAAGCAACTCGATTAAAGGGAGATCGACCTGTTAAATTCCATGTTCTACTTACTTCATATGAATTGATTAATATGGATAAGGTATTATCAGATGGAATATTGCTTATCAAGATATATTCATTTTCAGGCAATTCTCTCATCAATTCCATGGTCTGCATTGGTAGTCGATGAAGCTCATCGACTTAAGAACAATCAATCATTATTCTTCCGTACTCTTAGAGAATTCAATGTCAGTTTATTATTATTTATTTTCTTGTATTCCATAAAGAGTATTTCCATGTCAGATTGATGAGTAAATAAATTACAGATAAACTATCGTCTTCTTCTCACTGGAACTCCTCTACAGAATAATCTCGAAGAATTATTCCATCTTCTCAATTTCCTTTCTCCCGATCGATTCTAGTGAGTACATACCGTATCCCTCTCTCCCTACAGTATCAATCCCTTTCTTGTTTCAGTGATCTTGAATCATTCACTCATGAATTTGCTGAGATATCAAAGGAGGATCAGATTCAGAAGCTTCATTCCCTTCTTGGTCCTCATATGTTGAGAAGATTAAAGAGTGATGTTCTCACTGGAATGCCATCTAAGAGTGAACTCATTGTTAGAATTGATTTGGCTGCACTACAGAAGTGAGTTCATTCAGAGAATGAAAGGGATTGGATATTGATTGATAACTGAGAATTGTATACGATGATTTATCTTCAGGAAGTATTACAAAAACATTCTCACTCGTAACTTCGATGCTCTTTCTGTGAAGAGTGGATCTCAAATGTCTCTTCTTAACATCATTATGGAATTGAAGAAACGTTGTAATCATCCTTATCTCTTCCCCAAGGCAGGAATGGAAGCTCCCACTGATGAGAAGGGCAGGTACGAAGAGAAAGGGAGAGTGGGGAGATATTATTTGCCTTTATTTGCAGAGGTCTCAATCATCCTCATATCGTGAGACTCATGAGTACATTCGAGGATGAATCGAGTGTTCATATACTAATGGAATGTTGTAGTGAGAAGTCACTTCTCACTCTCATCAATGATACCTCCAGTATGAATTACTCTCTCTCTCTCTCTCTATTAATACTAATCACTTGCATTCATAGGACTATCGGAACAGGACTCACAGTGTTATCTGAGAGGTATTGTATCTGCTGTCTCTTTCCTCCTCTCCCATGATATCATCCATAGGTATATCAAAATAGATGAACAGTTTGAAGTTTTTTCTATTGTTTTAAGAGATTAAGCCTGGTAATATCTTACTGAAAGAGAGTGACACTCGACGGACTGTTGTCAAATTGGCAGACTTTGGATTGGCATGTATGGTTAAAGATGTGAGTGGATTATAGTGGATGAGAAAGATGGTCTAATGAGGGGTTGCAGGTGTCAGGAGTTTTTTTGCATGGTAGTTGGTCTTCTCCTTTCGATTCTCCTTCTATTCAAGAGACATATAGAAGGATTGAAGCAGGAGAATACAAGTATCCCACTACTATCGGTCTATCTTCTTCTGTAATCACTCTTATCGATGGGTGAGTAGAAAGAGAAGAAGAATAGTAATAGGATGATGATAGAGAATATCTCATATGGATGTTCACACTTGATCGCCCTTGACCTCCTCTATGGTAAAAGCTCCCTTTCTCATGGTTCCATCCCCTCCGAAAGAGAACAGATGGCCAGTAATCCCTCTTTCACATTGCAAAAAGTTGATTGTCATACGATGTCTCCCCCTTACACTCTCATTTCATTTACCCTGTGGTTATCGAAGAGGGAATGGAGAGTGATACTGCATTGAATGTTGAGTGTGTTTGTAGATACCCCATAGATGCCCCTATCCTCCCTCCCCTCACCCTCTCTCACACTCTTTCCATTCTGAGATCTGACCAGTATTGGTGTGAATAGGAGCAGAGATTGATGAGGAGAAAGGATGAGAGAGCTTGATATCGCTTTCTTTTCTAGCAGTTTCGTTTCGTTTTCTCCTTTCTTCTCTAGTTCTTGTACGAGATTGTGATCAGGAAAAGGATAGTGGAGGGATATGGAAGGGAGAAATGGATATTTCCACGAAAGAACCGTTCGGAGATGAATAGAGAAACAGATATAAATGCAGATAAAGAGATAATATAATTGATTTGTTAAGATTGCTTCGAGTGAGTGTGGCTGATAGATTGGGAGTATTCGATATTCAATCATCAGCCTTCATGAGAACTCTCACTATCATCAAGCCATCCTTCTCCAATATCTCCAATTCGAGGTATTATTCCCTTTATTTCATACTTTGTCTAATCTCGTCTAATAGTTTCTCGCCGCTAGTTTGCTTCACTTTTTGTATGCTCGCGCTGTTTCCGCTCGAGAATTGAATAGAAGTGATTGGAGATAGACAAAAAGAGTACTTGAATGGATTGAGAAATATGCGATTATTCATTAAAGTAGAAATTAAATGATGTGTAAATGTTCCACTCCATCTCTCCGCTTTTCACGTGCAAGAACAAAAATGGGAATTGGATGAATACATCATTTAATAACTAAATGTGTCGATTGCAGAGTCAATCTCATCAAGATTCGTCATCGTCTCAATCAATCTCTCCATCTCTTCCTTCTCCTCTCTTCTCTGAACTGGATATCCATGCATCCACATTGGGTGCACTCGTAAGGGGTCAGAATCGTCAAATTGTAATTGAATGGTTTCATGCTGACAATTCCATTTGAGAATGGGATGAGCATATTGAATGTTTGAATTGCAGGAGTTCAGTCGATGACTCCCATCAGAATCGAACCACCTCTACATATTTCAAAGTACGTCGTTATACCGATCGTTACTCTTATTTATTGGATTCTTGTTTTAACAATTGAACAAATTAAGATGGGTGGATTACTCAAACAAGTACGGATTCGGATGTCTTCTCTCAGATGGGAAAATTTCCGCCAAATTCAACTGGAGAGATCATTGCTTTGAGGTATTTATTGTTTTTATTATGTAATTATTGTAAAGCTTATTGCTTAAGAAACCTTTCACGAGAGAACGTACCGTCGTATAGCTTCCAAAGTGTTTTTTTGGAATCTACATGCAAAAATACACCGGATTAAGTTTTGAAAATTCACCAAAAAATTTGTTGAAAAATTCGGATTTTTTGGCCTGGGTCTGTAACTTTTCGGGATGTGCACTATCACCCTTCATATTGGACCAAATATCAGCACTTGGTATGGGAACATCACCCGTAATATAATGGGATGGGTTACAGAAAAGTCGTCCGTGGAGTAGGTACGCTTTCTCGAGAAAGGTCTCTTAATTAAGCTTATTGTTAGTTTCCCGAGTTACTAGGGCTTATCGTACGATTCAGTGCAGAAAATCGATTAGGGATGAAACGTTCAATTTCAAGTGAATTTGTAGCCCTTTATTAGTGCATATTTTACTCGGAATACATTTCAGGCAAGGAGGACCTCATCTGTATGGAGGATCTCGTGCACGAAATCTTCTCCGTTGGACCTAACTTCAAGAAGGCCAACAACTTCCTCTGGCCATTCAAGCTTAGCAACCCTTGGAGGGCGGTAGCCGAGAGGCTGTTTCATCTTTTTTTTGTTTGATTTTTGTTACATAAAAAAGATTTTTATTGGAAATATTGTTATTATTGCATTACGGAATAATGGAGACATTATATTTCGAACCAGAAAAGGTGTTTGGATCATGAGCAGGATCTATTGTGTTCCTAAACATGGAAGCATACTGCGGTATGATAGGGGCTCTTTTTGCTGAGAGCACGAGAAGGGCATGTGAAATACGAGTTCTGCGATTGGAAGGGTCGTTTTGAGTGGAAATGGTATGAAATGCAGTAGATTGAAGTCAATCACTCGAGCGAGAAGAAGAGATAAGAACGGGAGAATTGTAGGGATGGCATCCAATAGTTGCATTCGTATTCAGTTTTTTTCTCTCTCTCTCCCTGCTGATGCACGACCACAGATGGCATTCTCCAATTGAAGTAGATACATTGATTAGTCCATCTACCGTATCTCCACTCCCTTCTCACCTACAGTAGTATCCCTACCCTTATTACGTGCCATTGCCTTCTCTTCCTCACAGATTGTCGATTAGACTCGAGTGTATACAAGAATATTAGTCTCTCCCCCAATCTCGATGTTCATTTATCTCCTTATTTTCTCATTCCTTTTTGTCTGTTGATTTTGTGCCTCTAGCCGGGATTCGGAATCATGTCCATTGCCCTCTGGGAAGAATTCATGCATAAACATCTTGCATCTGACAATCGATTGAGCTTGATGTCTCTACACTAATAAGAAAGAATGATTTCGTTCGATCCACGAGTTGTTGTGCCTCCTCGAAATTCAACAGTTGATACGAATTAGATGTTTATCGTACATACAAATCAAACCAGATACCAAATACAAAAAATACATTCGGACTACGGTCTACAGTACTTTACACAGTAGACAAGTGAAAGAGTGATGGGACTCGATCCATTCTAATTACGTGCATTGATGATCTTGACGAAGTCTGGTTTGAGAGAGGCTCCTCCCACAAGGAATCCATCGATATTTCCATTCTTTCCCAATTCAACACAATTGTCAGGAGTGACCGATCCTGAGAAAGAGATGAGATCATTCCCCCTCCATACTCAATCCCTCATACCTCCATAGATGATTCTGGTGGAATCTCCAACCTCCTTGCTCACTTTATCATTCAGGAATTCTCTGACCCATTGATGAACCTGTAATCACTCCTTGTTTACCCCTTCTCTCTCCTTTTCTCATACCTCCTGTGCTTGATAAGGAGAGGCAGTCTTTCCAGTTCCAATTGCCCATACGGGTTCATATGCGATCACCACTTTGGACCAATCGGGTTTCTTCTCAACGAGAGCAGCCAATTGACGGAAGTTCACCTGAAGAGAGGAAGGGAGATCAGATGGAGACTCTCTCTCTCTCTCTCTTACCTCCTTGGTCTTTCCTGCTTCTCTCTCTTCCAATTTCTCTCCAATACAGAATACAACTCCCAATCCTTCTTCGATTGCATAAATCGACTTCTCTGCCGTCAACGAGTCACTCTCAAAGGGAATGGTCACTCTCTCACTCCTCCCTCCTCCTCACTCACCTCTCCCAATATGATTCTTCTGTCCGAGTGTCCGATGATAACCCATTGAAGACCGAGATCCTTGAGCATGGTAAGAGACAGCTCACCAGTGAATGCTTCCTTTGACACCTGAGAGAGAGACTCTTCCCTTCCTCTTCCCTTCCTCCTTACCTTATAGCAGTTCTGTGCAGCAATGAGTACGTCTCCCTTCAGTTTCTCCTTCGCATATGCGAGATAGGGAGAGGGAGGAGAGACAAGCACCTCAATGGAGAGATGTTATGTATACGACGAGGATGCAGTGACATACACAAGCAAGATCATTCTAATTGTTCGAATCATAATGATATCAATAAGTACCTCAACGTCCTTGTAGGAGAGCCCGCATTGAGGATGCTGATGATTCCATCGATGGAGGCCTGTAATGAATAGGAAGATTTGAATAAATTCATTCCTTGATTCTCTTCTTCTATTTAGTCTGACTTCGAAATAGATCCCCTCTCGCTTCTTACCTGCTCTCCATTCAGATTCAGCATTACGAAGAAGCACCTCTTCTTAGTGTGTTGAATAGGTTGCAGCCCATTCCATTGTAGCTAAATTGAGTACACTAAGTCACACAGTCTTCAATTCAAGACCGCATGTTTGCTAAAATGCGGCTACTTGGAATTTTGCCAACCAGGCTTTGAAAAATTACGGTATTTCTATTTCATTTTCTCTCGCTGCTCTCTTTTTATTCGTTTCTCGTTTCTTAAGATTTTCTTACCACTAGAGCGGCTGTAGCCTTATCTTTGATATACGTCTTAGATAATCTCTTCAATTCCTTCTGCACCATCTCCACTGTAGCTGAGTGCATCTTAATTGATTCATTGGAGGAGAGTTCAGAAAAGTCAGGTCAAACATCTTACCATTTGCATGTGCTCCAAGTATTCGCTGCGCACCTTGAACGACTGTTTATCCTCCCTGCAGTATGTGCACTCCCTGCGTCCTGAAGAATTCTACCTTAGTTCAAACCCAAAAAATGAATTCTCACTAGTTATTCTTCCAGATATTTCTCCAGAACTTCCTCCTGATTTCTAGGTACTGCAGTTTGTTGATAATGATGTTCCTGCGAATGAACACACCATGAAACCATCTCCAACAGAACCTTGAAACCATATCTTATACTTACAGCCTCAACATGATCCTTGCGCGTATTTGAACCTCCTTCCACTCTTATACCACATGAAGGACATGAGTCGGTGAGAATATCGGAAGCCGCACTACCGAACTCCTGCACTGTAAAGATAATACATACGAAATGACTGAATGAAGACTAAGTTTTGTCATCTATTCAGCACTAATCAAATGGGAAGATATAACCTATCTTAACAATACTTTAAAAAGAAAAAAAGGGTAATAAATATAAATCGTACGTTTGTATCCAAGAACCACAGCCTCCAGCTGCGTATTCTTGAAAATTTCATCGTTCAACATCTGCAATCAATTCTTTGCTCTTTACTAAATTCAAATAATCAGTTGATGATAAGAAAATGAATTAGGAGTGATTGGAATATATTCCCAATCTGGAGCTTACTTGGTTCATCTTTGATACGTCCGTATCCCACTTCTTTTGAGCTTCAAGGACAGAGGTGAAGGAGGAGGATTTCGATATCTTGACTTTGACTGGGTACGGCTCCTTTACTTTCTCTGGGTAAGCCGGTTTGAGAGGTTTCTCGGAAGGAGGAAGAGGAGGAAGGACGGAAGACTCGCCCCATTCGACGGTCACCTGCAAGAGATCAAAGATCAATGAGATATTAAAGACTAGAAGAGATAACATATCGAGTACTTGATCTTTGATTTTCTCCCCTCAATCTCCCTCTTCCTCTATGCTCACCTTAACATCGTCCTCTAGTTCTTCAGGGCTTTCTTTAGCGTAGATGGACTCATCATACGATCCCTGAAGAGATCAAAGATCATAGTGAGCATATCAATGGGAAACTATATCGACATTCCTATCCCCTCCTCTCTCTTTCTCTATCCTGCAGGTCTCTGAAGAGTGCAGAGACCAAAGATCAAATCAATATCCCCTTCTCTCTCTCTCTCTCACTCTCTCTCCCCTCTCCCTTTCTCTTTCTCTCTCACTCCATCTATTTCATGATGCCCACCTTATCATCCTCCTCCTGTTGTGTCTCGTCGATTGGTGAAGTTGGTGACGAGTCGCCTCCATTGGAAGTGACCTGAAGAGAGCCAGAGATCAAAGATCATAGTAATCAAATTAATCGGAAAATGTTTAAACATTCCCCCCCCCTTCTCTCTCTCTCTCTCTCTCTCTCCCCCCCCTTCTCTCTCTCTCTCTCCCCCCTTCTCTCTCTCTCCCCCTTCTCTCTCTCTCTCTCTCCCCCCTTCTCTCTCTCTCCCCCTTCTCTCTCTCTCTCTCTCTCTCTCTCTCTCTCTCTCTCTCTCTCTCTCTCTCTCTCTCTCTTTCTCTCTCTCCATCCCTTTCATGATGCTCATCGTTCTCACCACGGTAGTCTTGCCCACTCCATTGGCATCGAGAGAACCTCCTCCCTCTTTGAGTGGCGCACCAGAGGGGTCCGTGTTCGTATCAGCGTTCGTCTGAAGAGATCAAAGATCATAGTGAGCAAATCAATGAGAAACTATATCGGCATTCCTATCCCCTTCTCTCTCTCTCTCTCTCTCTCTCTCTCTCTCTCTCTCTCTCTCCATCCCTTTCATGATGCTCATCGTTCTCACCACGGTAGTCTTGCCCACTCCATTGGCATCGAGAGAACCTCCTCCCTCTTTGAGTGGCGCACCAGAGGGGTCCGTGTTCGTATCAGCGTTCGTCTGAAGAGATCAAAGATCATAGTGAGCAAATCAATGAGAAACTATATCGGCATTCCTATCCCCTCTCTCTCTCTCTCTCTCTCTCTCTCTCTCTCTCTCTCTCTCTCCATCCCTTTCATGATGCTCATCGTTCTCACCACGGTAGTCTTGCCCACTCCATTGGCATCGAGAGAACCTCCTCCCTCTTTGAGTGGCGCACCAGAGGGGTCCGTGTTCGTATCAGCGTTCGTCTGAAGAGATCAAAGATCATAGTGAGCAAATCAATGAGAAACTATATCGGCATTCCTATCCCCTTCTCTCTCTCTCTCTCTCTCTCTCTCTCTCTCTCTCTCTCTCCATCCCTTTCATGATGCTCATCGTTCTCACCACGGTAGTCTTGCCCACTCCATTGGCATCGAGAGAACCTCCTCCCTCTTTGAGTGGCGCACCAGAGGGGTCCGTGTTCGTATCAGCGTTCGTCTGAAGAGATCAAAGATCATAGTGAGCAAATCAATGAGAAACTATATCGGCATTCCTATCCCCTTCTCTCTCTCTCTCTCTCTCTCTCTCTCTCTCTCTCTCCATCCCTTTCATGATGCTCATCGTTCTCACCACGGTAGTCTTGCCCACTCCATTGGCATCGAGAGAACCTCCTCCCTCTTTGAGTGGCGCACCAGAGGGGTCCGTGTTCGTATCAGCGTTCGTCTGAAGAGATCAAAGATCATAGTGAGCAAATCAATGAGAAACTATATCGGCATTCCTATCCCCTTCTCTCTCTCTCTCTCTCTCTCTCTCTCTCTCTCTCTCTCCATCCCTTTCATGATGCTCATCGTTCTCACCACGGTAGTCTTGCCCACTCCATTGGCATCGAGAGAACCTCCTCCCTCTTTGAGTGGCGCACCAGAGGGGTCCGTGTTCGTATCAGCGTTCGTCTGAAGAGATCAAAGATCATAGTGAGCAAATCAATGAGAAACTATATCGGCATTCCTATCCCCTTCTCTCTCTCTCTCTCTCTCTCTCTCTCTCTCTCGAACAAATCAATGTCTCTTTCTCTATCTCTCTACTTGACGATACTCACCTTGGGTGGAATGGCCGCCATCTTGTCCTCGTTCGCTTGAGAATTCATAGCACTGAGTACACTGAAGAGAGAGAGTAATCACGGAAATTGTACATGAGGGGATGAATGATGAATGGAACAGAGTGAAATGCAAAATGCGAATTGCGAAATTGATAATATGAGGTATCGCAAGAGGTATCGGTAAGAGAGAGGAGGAACACGATAGGTCGAATGGGGGAGTAGATAGAGTGAAGATAGCCATCACTCGAGCGACGTGTCCATGTAAATACGTATGGTAATGAGTAAGGGACGCGAATATGCATGCTAATTCGATGAGGAGAGAACAAGAGACATCTAGACACTTCGTGAGATATGCTAATGAGTATGACTCTATTCATTCATTCATTTCCGTTGCTTTCCAATTTTACAAGAAATATGTGATGTAGATCAAGAAACTGAGGCCCGTCGTTTGAAACGAATATATTTTGTAGAGAGTACAGACTACACTCGATACAGCATAGAGAATTTCTCTTCATGATTTCATAAACCAAAGAAGACGTTTAGTTATGCTATAATTGTAACATTATATTTGGTGTCTTTGCCATCGTGACTAGGGTTGTCTAAATGAAGATAATGAGCACGAATAAAGAGGTCTTTTCCCTCTCTTCATTCTCCCTCTTCATTGAAGACTGCGCTGTCGTACGAGCTCTTCAATGAAGAGGCAAACGAATTGGATTATCACCCTGTTTCCTGGTATTCATGCAGGTTAACTAGCAATTTTTCTCAACAAAATATTGGGATGATGTCCCTCGTTTACGATTGTGGATGATCCTTATTGTGGATTTGGTGACACTGCTCTAGCCAAAATAGCTCGGAATTCACTTGTCGGATGTCATTAGAGTGTTTGTATCTGGAAAGGAAGATCAACACTGTGCACTGTTGTTAGAGAGTGTCAACACTCCTTGACTATTGTTCTCGCCAGAAGATGGAATTCAACCTCTTCCCTACGGCAAAGTGGTATTTAAAGACGTCTTTTTGGAGTAGTGAAGATGTCATTATTGCGGAAAGTGACTGTGTGTGTTCAATGACATTGAAATCAGACAGGCTAATAAACTTCATCAATAAATATCAATATGACAGACAAGAGGTGAATTCCTGACACAACAAAACAAATTGTATATTATAACAAACAATTTATACATATCGTATTCAACTTCTACATAATGGAAATTGTACATCGGAGGCTAGCGAAATCAAGAATGAAAGAATAGAGAGTCGATCAT
>OU461584.1:13534886-13570814 GCA_911812115.1 Pristionchus exspectatus | reverse complement strand
GGTACTATCCCGAAATGTAAATTTTTTTTCGTAAATTCCACATTGGAAATAAATTTTTGGTAAATTCAAATTTGGGAAAAAATATTGTGTAAAAAGTCAGTCGGAAATTCCGTTCCGGAAATATTTCTCCGGAAATTCCAATTGGGAAATTCGAATACTGTAAACGAAATATTGATAAATTTTTTCTCGGAAATCCCATCTCGGAAATTTTTTCTCGGAAATTTTAAATTAATTTTTTAAAAATTTTCACTCTTTTTTTAATGTGTGTATTGTTTTTATATCGATTTCTTATTTCATTTTTGTGCAATATTTAAATATTCTGAAAGGAACACGGCGAAACGAGCGCGAAAACAGAAGACTGAACGGAACTCCACGAGTTGAAAGGGGAAGAAAAGTTTGATTCGAAATCTTACCGTAATTCACATGTTCGCAAAGGCACATCAACAATTCGAGATTGAGGTAAATGAGAGAGATATTGAATATAAATAAACTACAAAAATATGCAAACAATTATAAATTTCCACGAAAATTTTTATTTATTCCCACGTTGATAAATGATATTTGAAGTAGAGATCACCATCGAGACTACATGATAAGAGAGCAAATACATATCATACAATAAAGGAGTAAAAAGAAAAAAGTCAGATATCAATGCGGAACCGGAAATTATACGGTCAGCCGTCAGATAAATTGCGGTGCGGCTATCGTTTTGAAGACTCTTCAATGAAGAGACATCTTTCTTTTCTTTGCAAATTTCTCGTTTATCTCTAAATATTTCTTTCCTTTTTTTACCATTTTCCTATTTTTTTATTTCTGGACAACCTATGGATGAGAGATCACAACAAGTCGTAACATCCTAAATGTAAATTCACATTGTTCCCTACATGTGTTGTTTATTGAATGATTCGCGTGAGAGATTCTCTTCCTCTGCTCCTTTTCCATATATTTCCTTTATTCTACTTTCAATCAATAATATATACAGTATTGGTCCCTGATGGATTGGAGGGAAACTCTCACTCGACTACTCGAAGACGATAAATCGATTCTCTTCGGAGTACCCACTCTATTCTCACTTTTCTTATTATCCATTGGTTTCGGGTACGAAAGATATATTATGATTCAGTTACGTATTCTCTCTTTCCAGTCCACTATCGATTGGTATCTGCATTGGGGCAGTTACTCTAGGATATTTCACTTCTATTTGGTCAATCAATTCGAATGGTTTGAATCGAATTTAATCCATTTGATCACCATCTTTAATCAGGGGAATTCCTTTCTCCACTCATCTACAAACTTCTGAATGAGAAGGATAAGAAAGAGGATAAGAAGGAATGGAAGGAAGAGAAGGAACATGAAGGAAGAGAACCATTCAATGATTCCCCTCAAAGAGAGAAGAAACCATGGACAGGTGAGAGAGGGGAGAGGAGGAGGGATACCGTACTCTGCCATGGAAGGTGTCTTTCACCGTTGATTCGAGTATACGGTGAATCGATACGTTCCATGCGAAGAGAAGAGACATCCAATGGAGGGGAAGGAGAGGGAGGGAAGAGAGAGGCGATCCTGCCATCTATCACTTATCTATCCAGTATATCCATCAAATTCAAATCAAATTATTTATTTCCTGTACATGAGAGAGTAGGCCTGGGGTGTTATGGCTTATTCTTCTCATTCACGTTATACGGGGTCAGGAAAGGTGGTCTTCGTCTTCCAAAGATCTCTGTTGAGTGCGTGGCGTTCGGTCAAGCGTAGCTTCGTTATGTCCTCTTTGATCATATCTGCCCATCTCAACTTTGGTCGACCAACTGGCCTTTTTCCTCGGATGGTATATGTCATCATCCTTCTACACACATGCTCTTTTTCTCGTCTCTTCACATGACCGAACCATCTCAATCTCCGTTCTCTTATCTTCTCTTCCAGCTTCGCACACTTTGTCATTGCTCTAATAGCCTCATTTCTTACTCGATCACGGACATTCAGTCCACAAGCCCATCTCAGCATCTTCATCTCTACTACCATCAGCTTATCCATTTGCCTTTCTGTGATCGGCCAAGACTCACTGCCATACAAGAGTGCCGGTCTTATCACACTCTTGTAGACTTTTCCCTTTAACTTAAAACTGATCCTTCTATCATTCATCACTCCTCCACAAGCTCTCCATTTCATCCACGCACATTTAGTCCGGTGCTCCATATCCTTCTCAGCACTTCCATCCACAGTGATCATCGCACCCAAGTACTTGAATTGTTCGACTCTTTTGATCACTGTCTTGTTCACATCGGCCATCCGTGCATTTCCACATTCAAATCCAATGAACTCCGTCTTTCCTGTGTTGAGAGTGAGACCAGCCTCACTTAATCGTGTCTCATACTCCGTCTTTCCTGTGTTGAGAGTGAGACCAGCCTCACTTAATCGTGTCTGATACTCCGTCTTTCCTGTGTTGAGAGTGAGACCAGCCTCACTTAATCGTGTCTGATACTCCGTCTTTCCTGTGTTGAGAGTGAGACCAGCCTCACTTAATCGTGTCTCATACTCCGTCTTTCCTGTGTTGAGAGTGAGACCAGCCTCACTTAATCGTGTCTCATACTCCGTCTTTCCTGTGTTGAGAGTGAGACCAGCCTCACTTAATCGTGTCTCATACTCCGTCTTTCCTGTGTTGAGAGTGAGACCAGCCTCACTTAATCGTGTCTGATACTCCGTCTTTCCTGTGTTGAGAGTGAGACCAGCCTCACTTAATCGTGTCTCATACTCCGTCTTTCCTGTGTTGAGAGTGAGACCAGCCTCACTTAATCGTGTCTCATACTCCGTCTTTCCTGTGTTGAGAGTGAGACCAGCCTCACTTAATCGTGTCTCATACTCCGTCTTTCCTGTGTTGAGAGTGAGACCAGCCTCACTTAATCGTGTCTGATACTCCGTCTTTCCTGTGTTGAGAGTGAGACCAGCCTCACTTAATCGTGTCTCATACTCCGTCTTTCCTGTGTTGAGAGTGAGACCAGCCTCACTTAATCGTGTCTCATACTCCGTCTTTCCTGTGTTGAGAGTGAGACCAGCCTCACTTAATCGTGTCTCATACTCCGTCTTTCCTGTGTTGAGAGTGAGACCAGCCTCACTTAATCGTGTCTGATACTCCGTCTTTCCTGTGTTGAGAGTGAGACCAGCCTCACTTAATCGTGTCTCATACTCCGTCTTTCCTGTGTTGAGAGTGAGACCAGCCTCACTTAATCGTGTCTTATACTCCGTCTTTCCTGTGTTGAGAGTGAGACCAGCCTCACTTAATCGTGTCTCATACTCCGTCTTTCCTGTGTTGAGAGTGAGACCAGCCTCACTTAATCGTGTCTCATACTCCGTCTTTCCTGTGTTGAGAGTGAGACCAGCCTCACTTAATCGTGTCTCATACTCCGTCTTTCCTGTGTTGAGAGTGAGACCAGCCTCACTTAATCGTGTCTCATACTCCGTCTTTCCTGTGTTGAGAGTGAGACCAGCCTCACTTAATCGTGTCTTATACTCCGTCTTTCCTGTGTTGAGAGTGAGATCAGCCTCACTTAATCGTGTCTCATACTCCGTCTTTCCTGTGTTGAGAGTGAGACCAGCCTCACTTAATCGTGTCTCATACTCCGTCTTTCCTGTGTTGAGAGTGAGACCAGCCTCACTTAATCGTGTCTCATACTCCGTCTTTCCTGTGTTGAGAGTGAGACCAGCCTCACTTAATCGTGTCTCATACTCCGTCTTTCCTGTGTTGAGAGTGAGACCAGCCTCACTTAATCGTGTCTCATACTCCGTCTTTCCTGTGTTGAGAGTGAGACCAGCCTCACTTAATCGTGTCTTATACTCCGTCTTTCCTGTGTTGAGAGTGAGATCAGCCTCACTTAATCGTGTCTCATACTCCGTCTTTCCTGTGTTGAGAGTGAGACCAGCCTCACTTAATCGTGTCTCATACTCCGTCTTTCCTGTGTTGAGAGTGAGACCAGCCTCACTTAATCGTGTCTCATACTCCGTCTTTCCTGTGTGAGAGTGAGACCAGCCTCACTTAATCGTGTCTCATACTTTCCCACTACATTCTCTACTTCTTTCACATCCGTTCCAACAATGCATATGTCATCTGCATATAACATAGTCTGTGGTGCTTCCACAATCAGTCCTTCTAGTACACTATCCAGTACAGTAATGAATAACAATGGAGAGAGAGAACTTCCTTGATGAACACCGACTTGTATCGGTATTTCATTCGACTTTCCATACGGTGTCCGGTGAGGATTGCCGAAGCACCTTCATAAGTGTCTTTGATCAGATCAATATATCTCTCCGGCACCTCTCTATCTCTCAAAGATCTCCAAATCTGCCTCCTCGGCGTGCGATCATACGCTTTTTCCATATCCAGAAAGGCAGCGACCACGGGCATTGCAAATTCATAGTGTCGCTCGAAGAGCATTCTCAAGGCGAATATCGGCTCTGCTGTTGAGCAGGCGGGTATAAATCCGAATTGAGACTCATTCAGAGTCATGCATTCTCTCAATCGTCTATCTAGCAACTTCTCATACAACTTCATTGAATGAGAAAGCAGCTTTATACCGCGGTAGTTTCCGCACTCTCTTACGTCTCCCTTTCCTTTGTAGATCAACACAATTTCACTCTTTCTCCACGCATCGGGCATCTTTCCATCTTTCAGAATTCGGTTCATCAACCGTGTGAGCCATCTCACTCCAAAATCTCCGATACTTTTCCAACAATCAGCGGGAATTCCATCTGGACCCATCGCTTTCCCCCATTTGCACTTGGAAAGTGCCAGGTTAACTTCCAATTCATTCCAATCTGGAACTCCTCCCTGCACTTTATCTCCCTCATTCAATCTGGTCTGTCCTTTCTCAACATTCAATAACTCACGGAAGTAATCTTCCCATCGGTTTATCACCTCCTTCTCATCTCTCAAGATATTACCCATCTCGTCCTTTACCGATTTGACTTCTTGAATATCCTTACTTTCTTTATCACGTGCCTTCGTTATTCTATATACGATCTTCTCACCATCTGGCCCATTCAGCTTCTCATAGAGATCATCGAATGTTTTCATTTTAGCCATCGCTACCACTCGTCGACAATCTCTTCTCTTCTCCTTGTAAGCCTCCCACGACTCTTTATTCTTCCTTCTATACCATTCACAGTACGCATTTCTCTTCTCCTTCACAGCCTTCTTCACTTCAGCATCCCTCCAGAACCATCGGTCATCACTCATTCGTTTCATTCCTTTTGTCTCTCCAAGCACCTCTCGCGCACATTCAATCATTCTGTCAGCCATCGTGTTCCAGAGAGAGTCAACATTCGTATTTGCATCTAGTGGATCTGCACTTAGCACTCCTCTAATGGCAACCTCAACAGCGAATATGTCTCTCTCCTTATCTCTCAACTTCCACCATTTCACCTTCCGCTCAACTTTCATCAATTCCTTCTTCTTTATACCTGACATCTCATCCTTCCTCATCCACACGTCGCAAATCACAGGCTTATGCTGAGATGCGACACACTCAGAGGGGAACACTTTCGTATCCTTCACCAATCTCCGGTCTCTACTCCTCACTAGGAGGTAGTCCAACTGCGAATGGTGTTCACCCGAATGATACGTCAACAGCTGTGACTTCCTTTTCTTAAAGTGTGTGTTGAGAATAGATAAACCATGCCGTTCACCAAACTCCAACAACTTAATTCCGTCGGCATTTCTTGCCCCGACTCCTCTACGCACTCCTTCAAATCCATCAATCGCCCTGCCAACATGTCCATTAAAGGAGGTGTATCATGAACTTTTGAAATTCAAATATTGCGAGTCCTACAACGATATGCCGATGCTATCCTGGTTTTCGCTAAACACAGAAAATCTTCTGGCAAATAGCCAAGATTTTGGCAAATAGCCAATCTCCTCCTACTACCAGTCTGTCACACTTGGCCATACTTCTTACAATCGTATCCATCTCCTCATAGAATCGTTCCTTCTCCTCTCGTTTCAAGCCTGCCTGAGGCGCATAGGCAGAAACGATTACAAACGACTTTCCGTCTACATCCAGTATCAGTCCAATGATTCTGTCGTACAATGCATTCTGCACCTCTGGCCTAATCACTTCGATGATAATACCCGTGTATTTCGGGGCAATACAGATTGCGACTCCATTTCTCTGATTATCTATTCCAACGTAAACAATCTGATAACCATCGATTCTTCTGCTCTCTTGTCCTACCCACTTGGTCTCCTGTACACAGAGTACATCAATTCTCCGTCGCTTCATCATATCCACAACCTCGTACGATCTACTATTCATCGATCCAACGTTCAACGATCCAACTCGTAAACAATCATTCCTGGCCATCTTATTTCTCCCTTCTCTCGACTCATCGATCGGTCTCCTCGTCATTCCATCTCCTTCTCGTCCTTCTTCCTTCATTTGCATATCATCCTTCTTCTCTCCAATAGTTCGACTTTTCCTTCTATGACAATCCGACATCATCTGACCGTCTTCCCAGCCAGGTGCAACACCACACTCACAAGAAGGCCCTGCCTTACTCGTCTCGAACACCGGCACAACGGCCAAACCCTTCAAGGGAACACAACGGCACACTTGCCACAGGCACTACGGCCACAGTACTCACAGTACTCGTCTGTCCGCAGACCACACACAACGCAACCGATGGTACTAGGGCCGTCTTGTTGCAGAGACTGTCACCCGTTCCTCCCCCAAACCCACTAATCCGAGAGCGACGGCCGAGCCGACCACTCAGGATTCTATTTCGATAAACTGGGGAGATGACTGATAGATGGAATTGCGGATTTATGAAGAATGGGGAAGGGGTATGGGAGAGTTTCCTTCCCTTATGTGGAAGAGATACATTTCGAAAGTTGATTCTACGTTCGAGATGCAGTCTTCAACACATGGAATATATGGAATCATTTGAAGAATGGAGAATGGAGACTATCCATTGAAGAATATGGTAGATTATGTTGATGTAGACATTTGCCGTGTAGGAGAAGGAGGAGAAGGGCAAGAATCCTCCATCGACTCATTGAGCGCTCACTTTACATTAAATGATATGAAAAGTGGAGAGATCAATGGGTCGAATGATGAGGTTAATCGATGAGGGAATAGAAGAAGGAGATGAAGGGGAAAGAGGACAATCCGAAGAGAAGGCTGTGTGACTGTGCGAGACTCAAATTGACATTGAATAAGGTATTCAATTTGGGAATCTCACAATCACACAGACGCATCTCTGAATATGATGAGTGAAGAGACTAATCCAACTACTATGTATGTGCAAACTGAAGATGGTGATCCGATTGAGACTGTGGATACGGTAGATGATGATACTGATGAATAGTATTATCATCTACCGGGAATACTGTAGATGGGCTTCTCTGGCCACTCATGTGAATTCAGCCCAGTTCTAGGATAGGAACACCGACCGAGATCTGGTGATGAATTCAGATAAGTGGCCTATAGAGAAGAGAGGGAAAGAGAAGGGAGGGGAGGGGTATGAAATGACTTCTGAATCGGCCTTATATAGGGGATGGTTAACATAAAAATGGGAGGAACGGAGGAAGAGCCAATGGGAACTGCAGATAAATGATAGGAGGAGGAGTCTGATTTGAAATGTAGGAAGATAAAGTGATAAATATGGGAATGGAAGAAGTGTGCAGATTTGAAAAAATTGAATGATGACAGCGCAAAAATATTCATCTATTGCAGATTTGATAGTGTCGGAAAGTGTAAATGGATCATTGGAGGGATTGATTGAAGAAATGATTGAACAGTATGTGAATGAATGGTATGGAGGAGGAATAAGTCATGATAGAGCATTCCTTAATGAGATACGGTGAATACTCTAACTCTTCTCTTTGTTCACTTCACTCAATTTCTGAATGATAATGGATCTTTTGTAGATATCAAGTTCGTTTCCTCTGTTCTAAACTTGTCGTGGCAACTCAATCGATTTATCTTCCTTCTTTCATTTTGGAGAGACTTCTTCCTCCTATTTCATTACACGTCAGAAGAGTAATTGATGCACAGAAGAAGTGGGAGGTAATCATTAAAAAATATCAAAAAATGCTTGTTGAAATGGCTGATCTTTAATCTTTGACAATTGCCTCACACTTCTCGGCTTAGTTCTTTCTCCATTCTTCTTAATTTCTCTTCTTTCCTCTCCTCCATTCAATTGCCTATGGTATGCAAATGAAGCAGATGACTGAGAGTAAACGAGAAGGAAAACAGACTATTGCACTGAATTTAATTGAAATACGGATTGAAATGTACCGCCAAAGAGGTGTATCGAGTCCATAAATAGAGGGGAAGAAGGATGACGTCCTTTGCGAAAACTGATTGAAGAACACAAATTCAAGGATAGGGGAGAGAATCTTATTGTAGGTAGAATAGGACAGACTGTATGTCATAGCAATGAAAAGTATTGGAGACTCAGAATGATGATAATAAATTGCAGAAAGATTCGACTCCTTCTACTATCGAATCAAAGATTGCGAATGAAATGGGAGATCTCCATTATGGAATGAGCAGTAGAGATAATGAAGTGGAATATCTGAGACAGGTAAGAATATCATCATTCAGACTTCACTCTATTGATTCTTTCTTGTAGATAGTTGAGTATTTGATTCCATATCTATTGGACGATAAGAGAATATCAGGACGATCGAGTGATGAAGGAAATCCCGTACATCATAGAAAAAGAGTTATTCATAAAGTAAGAATGGAAACGGGAAGGAATACCAATCATTATTGATCCATTTCAATCGAATCGTATAGTAGAAGGAAAGATAGATTGAAGAGTGATTGATCAATGTTGAATCAGAAGTCATAAAGAATAATATCAGGATAATATCGTCTACGTGAAGAATAGAGAAGAGAGAATAGGGGATTGACATTTGAGGAAGGGAGGAAGAGGGATAATGATGATGATAGAAGAGTAGAGAATAGATAAATAGTTAGATAATGATAATGATAGAAGAGTAGAGAATAGATAAAGAGTTACACAGAGTAAGACTATTTTCAATATCAGAATAATCGTTGGCCATCTCATTCTGCTCGTCATCTTATACGTGAAGTTCTTACTCATTCTGTTCTTCTTCCTCTTCTTGATCTCATTGCTGATCCAGACACAATCAATCATCTATTATGTCTATTATTCGACCCAACTCCGACCTCAGAAGAACTACTGGATACGGTAAGTTGAGACGCTGATCTTTGATCTTCGAGCCCCTATCATCCTCTCATTGGATCTGTTCTTTCCTGGGGCGAGAAGCCACGGGCAAAGTGTGAGAAGAAGGAGAGAATGAATATATTTCAGACAGAAAGTAAGACGGTTGTCTTTCTGAATGGATTAACGGAATCGAATCAAGATGATCTACCTGATAGTCTACTTCAATTGAAATTGAGTGAAGTGAGTGACGTGATGAAATACAAAGAATTTCTGTGTTGAGAGAGATGGCATCTATGTAATTCAGCTTCTATCTGATGCCCGTCTCTTCTCTATGTTTCGTCTCTATCTTTCTGATACGGGAGGACCAGTTAATGAACTCAAGTTTCTTGCTGCTGCAAAGAGAATTCATGAAAAGATGCAGAAGAAGGTGAATGAGGGGAGAAGAAGGAGAGGGAGAGAAGGAGTGGGGGAATGGTTGATGAATCTCATCTTTCTACAGGACGAATCTTCATCTGAGACGACTTATGAAGTATGGCACATTTACACTGCATATATACATGAATCTGCCAATGAAAAGATTATATTCGATGCTGATACGGTAAGAAATTCTTACTAAGAATATCGAATGATTGAGTATGAAGAGAACAATTAGAATGATCATCCAGGTGGCTTCTTTCCATTCTGCAGTCGAGGGTAACGATATTGATCGACTATTCAAGATTATTGAAAAGGTATAGAATAGAGATTACGGTGGAAGGGAAGAAATCAATATTACAGACCTATCAAGTGGTGTATTCTCGAATGCAATGGAGTATCTAGTTCCATTCTGCCAATCCGAGAATTTCATGGGTACGGTGAATATCGATGGAAAGGTATAGAATGGAGAAATATATATGTATATTACAGGAATGTTGTGTGGTTCTCCACCGACTGCGATGGATGAATGGGAAGATGTTATCAATATGAATCCATCTATTCAAGATACGAGAGATACTCCAGAGAAAGCATTCTCATTCACTCAATTCAGGTATCTAAAACACTATTTTCTATAAGTAGTAACAACTCTTTCTATCTTCATTCAGAAATCAACTCTTCTCTGCAATCAAAGCAGTCTCAGTCGATGAAGAAGAAGAGAGAATAGAAGAGAGAGATATTGAGATGGAAGAAGAAGAGAGACCACTATCTTCAATTCAATCGTGTCCATCAATCGATATTTCACTTGTAGATGATTCGATCTCTTCATTATCTCCAAGTCTCTCAGTAAGAATCTCTTTCTATTTATCAATTCATACATTCATTCATTCAGTCATCTGATCTCGCTTCTCCTTCCTCTGGTAGATCACTCGATCTATTTATCGATCCCGATAAGAGAGATATAAATCGATGGAGAGTTACTATTCCTACTGTTGTTCCTGTGAAGGATCAAGTCAATGGTATAACAAATGATTATTAATAAATATAATTTAATTAATTACAGGCAAGTATTACTATGCATACAATATCGATGTATTGAGATTGGATGGAGATGAGAATGAAACGAAGACTTGGAGTATTGTAAGGTAAAAAAGAATTGAGATGGAATAATGAATACGGAGAGAGAATCTGAGTTGAAAATCGATCCATTCAAGGAGATACAGCGAATTTTATGTACTGGAGAATAAATTGCAAGAGTTCCACAGCGATAATCTCACTTTTCTTCCCTTCCTCCTAAGAAGAATTTGGTAGGTTACCAATACACTCGATCAACTCACTTTGAATTGTCACTAATCAGCCTATCTAGTTTAAAGTTTTCCTGCTTTCCTTCATTAATTCGATTCGAATAGATTCGTGACATTTTTTAACAATGCATTTCTTCAGATATTCTCAGCTCAAACTCGCGAATTTATTGATCAGTTCCGTTACAATTTCGCTGCTTTTCTCTCAGGATTGTGCAAACAGGTAGACGACGATTGAGGAATCACAGAATGATACTGTGTGTATTGTAGACTCACAGAATGATACTGTGTGTATTGTAGACTCACAGAATGATACTGTGTGTATTGTAGACTCACAGAATGATACTGTGTGTATTGTAGACTCACAGAATGATACTGTGTGTATTGTAGACTCTTCTCGCTCGATCGGATCTTCTCTTCGCTTTTCTCACTTCGAGAGACGAATTCAGAGATTCATTAAACTTTTCGACTCTCAATCCAGTCAAGGTCGCAATTTCCATTCGCACTTATTTCCATTCACACAATTTAATATTTTTAGATGGTGCGAAAATGCCTTCAAAACTTTCTCGACAGAAGGGGCAAAATCTAAAACGATTTCTTCTTACTTTAATGGCTAATGTATTATCTGATGCGAATGTGAATGGTTATGATGAAGAAGAGAATGGAGAGGAAAGAGGAGAAATAGAGTAAGTTGAAATTACACTATTATTATTCCATAGACTGATATCATTCCAGTTCACTCTCCTCTGTCGATTCAGCTCCTTTCTCTCTATATTCAACAGTCTACGGGAATAACTTCTGTGAATTGAAATTGGAAGAGAAAGAAGAATCAGTGAAGAAGGATCGAGGAGAGAATGGACAAGGTGCTTCCTTTATGAAATACAGTGAATAATCATATTTTAGAAGTACATTGGACTCTATAATCCTTTTGTGTCTACCGTATCTCTCTGCATCGATCGATTTCTCCCCCTCGGAATTCGTCCATTTATCATTCGAATTGTCTTTTATCTCATCACTCTGTGTTCTTACAAATCATTCGACGAAGCAATACTCATTCTCTTCAGAAGAGTGCTTGAAAAGGTCAGTATTTTATGTTGATTGCTCAATCACAAATCCTTGAAATCGATGTGATATTGAAAGTACTGTAAGTATTTATTTGATGTGTTTTCAGGGTCTCTGCGATGTGAATCTATATCGATGATTCAACTCACTCAACAATCACTTTTCTGTAGAGAGGACGGAATTGTTACCGAACAGGTAGCATCTCTCTCAATATGTATTCATTTCTATTCTGTAAGAAAGGTTTAACTGATTCGTTATCCCAGGAAAAGGCACTGAGGATGGAATTAGCAGATAGAAGAACAAAGCAATTCATCGAGGAAAACATTCCTTCATATGTGAGTGGCATTTTTCATGTAGATAAAGATACACTATTGAATAGTCTTCTATTCATTCATTTTCTTTTCAGTTGCTTCGTTTTTCTCCACTGCGTCAATTTTTTTCACTTCTTTCTCAATCCCTTCATGTATTCCAATTTCCATGTCTGAATAAGCATATTTCCCTGGTCCTTTTAGATATTATCCTGCCTGAAATATTTCCTTCTCCACAGATGAACATTCCCAATCCTTTAGAGAACACTCTTGATACTCCAGAAAGAGATCTCTGATCTATCTATGCCCATTCTAGTAGTCAGTAGTGTATAATCCTGTATCTCTTTTGTATAGAAGTTGAATACGTTATTTATAAATTGTGTATATTCGTTTCGATGTGTCATAAATTCTTCTGTTGTCAACTTGTGCCATATTGATAATTATTGATAAAGTTTTTCATGTCTGATTTCATAGTTTCAAAAGCAACCACTAAATATCTAGTATATCTCAATGGTTGATGATTATATTAGGACGCATTACAATATCCAGCATTTTTTGTGTGATATTATGTGTACATATGTAATTGATTCCAATAGTTCCCCTCCTCCCACCCTCTCTTCCCATCTGTCCATCGGTAGTCCACTATGAATCACCTTGACAACGTCGTCTTCCCTCTCCTCTCCTTCTCACTATCTCTCGCTCTTTTTCTTATCCACTACCGCCCTAGATTTCGTGTCATTATCTCACCATTATTAGTTAATTAGTTAATTAAGTCTTCCTCTCGTTATGGATGAGTAGACGGGTCGATCAAGATGCTCTCACTTATGTTGTGAAGAGTGGGTAAGTCACCGAAAATATCATCCATTCAAGAAACCTAAACAAATCAAATTTTCAGAGATGAAAAAGAGGAAATCAATGAAGAGAAATATGATGAAGATTTCGAAGAAGATGATGATGAGTAAGTGAAGAGAAAAGCATAAACGGCCATCTGGACAAGTCAGATTTAATTTTAATTACCAGTTAGCGTATTTTCGCGCATTATGTAACTTGTGTACTAAAGCATTCGAGAAATTAGTGGGCATGATCACAGGAATTATTCACTATTTTCAGACTTAATTCAACTCAATCTTCTCTCAATCATCTCGAGGACAGTCTTCGATCCATTAATGTTCGATACGCTTGTTAAACTATTTGCTCAATGTTATCTCGCCGAATACACACGCTACTTCAGCATCTTTCCGTCTCTGGAGATAACTCTGAAGATGAAGAAGAGGATGAGAAGGAGAAGAAAGAAGAAAACTCCAAAGAAGAACATCAAAGAAACAGTGAGGATGTACCCTCAACCAGTCACGATGTTAAACACAGCAATTACGTCGGCCTTCCCGATAGATTACCAGGTATCCAAGGGCTTATTATGAGAGTCACTAGCGTTACTTAGATTTCATAGTACTCATACTGAGAAAGTCACCTTTGAATAGACAGAACGCACAATTTATAGTGTTTCGTAGGTCTTAGAAGAAAATCCATTCAAGGAACAATGCGTGGAAACAAATCAGATAAAATGAACTGAGTAAATAATAATAATAATAATGGTTTAGGAATTCATGGTCTGCTTCCAGCCCTGAATAATCTCACCATGGAGAAACTAAGGACAATTCATGATAATTGCAGATACAGGTAAAGAATTGTCGAACAACGAATCGATACGTTTCGCATTTGAAACATATATTTTTGTAATGATGTTCTATTCTCTTTTTCAGGGATATCAATAATCAGGGTCAATTAACTTCTCAACAGATTCTTCAGTGCATTGCGCAAATTATTCCTAGTGTAGATCTTTTCTCTTTTCCGAATTATTGAATATCTTTCAAGGCAACATTCCATTCTTCACCATGGACTCTTCTCATTCGTCAAATTGCTCCTACTAATCAACTGATCGACTACAATCACTTCTTCAAATTATTAGCAAGGAAGAAATTCGGAGGAGGATTTGATGAAAGCAAGTGAGAATCTATCTATCCGGCATACTTTTCTCTCCAGACTAATTTCCGATTGAGTTTAGTCTCTAGTTCATTATTTATATAGTGATTTGTGAATTATTGAGGAAGGAAATTAAGGAAATCTCTAGCCGACATGCTCATGTCTGCTAAGTCATCCATAAAGGGACATCTCACTACCAAATTCACTTCTGAGAAGGAAATAAGAGAAAAAGGACGATCACAGGTTAGTTATTTGCGTACCTACAAAGAGAAAGTACGAGTACAAATAATAATGTATTGTTGAGACTATTTTGCGCACGATTATTCATTGGTTTCAGATAGTACAAGACATTGAAAGTCTTCTCTCTCGGTTTCCTCAAATTGATCTCTCTCGATTAAAAATTGCAACTACGAAGAAAAAAATAGCAGTAAGTAAATCTGTTGTAATACTCGATCTAATAGTGAATTGTAGATGGAAGAATTGAAGATGATCTTTGATCTTCATGGAATCGAGTCTCATTTTCGTCCACTTTTCCCTCGTCTTCTAATGAGTTTCCGAACTGATACTGGACAATTTCAGTATGTTATTTCCATATTCCTTTTCAATAATTCATTTGTTCGTCTGAATCTTTTGCGCCAAAAGAAGGAAAACAAGAAATGGCCACCCGAAGAATGAGACTATTGTACACATTTCTACAAAAATAATTGAAAATTGTATTGATATTAGAAGTCAAACTCAGATCTCTCCATAATGTGTAATCATTTAGTTATTCGGCCTTCCTTGATGTTCTCTCTTCTGTTCGAATACCAGAAAGATCTTCTGCACCAGTGAATAATAAGAAGATTCTTCCATGGCAAATACCTCCTATTCCAGTTAGTTTATCTCTTTCTCTATTCACATCAACGAAGAATGAACTTGTTTCCTTAATTCACAACACATCTTCTGTCCCTTCCTCCGAATAACAAGTCCACTCCCATATCCTATTTCACTCCTCCAATCATTATTGTAACAACTCTCACGTTCTTTTCAGCCCATTGGATTAAAATTCGAAGAGAGAAAAGAGGAAGAAGAAGGAACATCGAGACACATTTCTGCATGAAGAGACCATTTGAATATTAATTATGCTCCCTCTCTCACTGTATTCATCCCTCCCTTCATGTCCATACCTCGTTTCTACCAATTACTCGACTATTTACTTCATTTGGATATCTCCTCATTGAAATTTGGTTCGTAAGGAAGCTTCATTCTCGATACCTCTTCCTTTCCCGCTTACAAAATCCCTATAGTCTTTCATGATTTCCTAAAGAACGAGTCGATTTGATTAGATGCATGTAATTATTTGGGCACGAGTATAAAGATCTAATCCATATCTCATACTTTTCTCCAAGTGCATTGAGTGTAAAGGATGTCTGTGAGGGGGAGGAAGAAGGGAGGACTCAAGCAGTAATTCATTCTCCCTCCCTCTCTCACTCATTCCATTTCAACATCCATTCTTCATAATATTCTCATGAATCCTTCGATCTATTTGATTAGTGTAAGTAATTCATTCTTTTGATTCGTTGTCTATCATTTGCCCCATCTGATTTATAGTATCGTTCTCCCTTACTTCCTCCTCTCTTTTCTCTCTTTCTTCTACTCTTCTCTCCATTCCTCCCTTTATTACCTCTTCCCGTGCCCTCTTCCTCTTCATTTTCACTATGCTCACTGCTTTTACTCTCTCTTCCAATCCATGGAAAGAAATCAAAGAGTCTATCAACCATCTCTTCCTCCTCCATTCATTCCTGTAAGTTAACATTGTATATCTATCTATGATTGAATCTCCTGAAAGATCAATCATGAAAGATGTGCTAAACTACACTGAGAGAAAGAGGTTGAGTGAATATGAGATGATTTCATAAGAATAATTTCGTCTGAGGTCATCTTCGATGGACCGAGCGGATTAATGGATTGAAGAGGGCATAGTTCATCTTCCTTCCTTCTGACTAATCATTCATATAACACGCGAGTCAAACCTCAAACATATGTCTTTTCTCCACCCTTCCTAACTCGTTTCTCTCATTTTCGCTTTCTTTTCAATCTCTGACATCTTCAAGGACCTCTCTTTCTATCGTGGAATTATAAGTACATTTCCCCTTCATTGATTGACATCACTTTCAGATGAGTAGTAAATCATCATGTTCACAATATTCCTCTGCTCTCACAGACGATCATCCCTTATCTCAATTCCTAAACCATCTCTTACTCTCAATGTTGCATCCACTCTTCCCACTGGAGATGGTCAGTTTCTGTCTTATTTTTTGGATATGAATGGAGTAGACAAATAAATATCCGAATTGTGCCGTCCTCTCCCCTCCTATTGATAATCTATTGTCCATTCTAGGAGAAGCTCGTGGTTGGCCATGTGCTCCTTGTGGAATTCTTCTTGGTCTCATTCATTTTACACTTGGATTTACTCTTCTTCTCTTTGATATTCTCACCAATGCAATCTCACACGTTAGTTTATCCCCTTCACACCACAATTTCTGCTTGTTCCGTGCAGTTTGGAAAGATTCCGAGTATTTTTCATTCCCTTTCGTTTCCTCATTGGTTATTAGAAAGGAAAGGGATGATGTGCATTCGTCTATCTCTCTATTCATCCAGTGACCATCCATACATTCTCTCTTTAGACTGCATTCGGAGTTACGGCCTCTCTCACATTCATTATCTGTTCACTTCTTTGCTTCATTGCTGTAAGGTGAGCACTCAATGAAGAGAATGGAAGAAGGAAGAAGAAGAGAGAGGGAATAATGATGAATGAGAAGAGAATGTGTGAAAAGTGCTCAATCACTTCTTATTCTATCCATGTTGAAGTGATTGAGTGAACGGAAGAGAAAAGTAAGTGGAGATGAAAGGATTAAACACCGCTGCGCGTACGGATAGCAAGAGACTCGAGAGGGTTCAAATGTAGTCTAGACTCAACGACCACGGTAGTACACACAAGTGTCAAATTTAACTAGGAACATTTGAAAACAAGAGTTTTGCGATGTATCTACAATATTCGCTGTATTTTCCAAGCAATTGTTTGATATCTTCTTCCGTTAAGACGAGTTGATCGATGTGCTCAAGTTGTTCTCATGTGTTTTTCCACTTTTTCCCTTCTTGCTTGTATTTCAATCTTCCTTGAATCATCAGTTCAATTGAATGATAGATGCACACCAAATGGAGAGAGGATAAAGGTCAGTGAAATATCTGAGAAGGGAAAAACGAATATGTTCAGGAAATATCACTCAAATCTTCTGTTGAAGTGATACCTACTGAAGAATTGAACGAACCAGAGGTATGATTCGTCTCATCTCAAATTATAGTTAATTGATCTGATCTCTTTATCATCAGATTCCTCATTCTCATTCTTCGATCTGTGATGATTCAACACACGCAGTCATTGCCATACTCATTGCCATTGCCTTACTGAGAGTACGTCTCATTTCATTACTCTCCCCATAATTCGATTCATTCTCTCCGTTTCACTCTTACGATTTCTTACCAACAGAGACCATAGAACGTGAAAACACGAGTATAAATGATAGAATTTCAGTGATAATCTGTCTCATAACTCTCATCGTCTGTTTTCGTTCCCTTCATTCTGCTTATGCAGTGGGTCAACCATCTTCTCCCTATTCAACTCTTATTGTCGGCGATCTCAATCGATTGAAGGTTTTGATTATTGTTCTATTCTTCTTTCATTCAACTTCATTTAAGAGGGATGCTCCTAAATTACAACACCGATATGAGCGAGCGAGATCCGTCGTATAATTCATTCACTTTTCCATCTAACATTATTCGGGTTTCAATTGTCATCTTCCATAGTCCATCTATTTCAATCGGGTACTTCACTCCATCTGAAATCGAGTTCAATAAAGATATTTGACTTCCCTCACAATGATGATTTCCTCTGAATGGCTCACAAACTTATCCAATGGCTGCATCCTCCCTGCAGTATTGTATGGTTGCGAATGTTGGGCCCTGGCCAATGAACAAATGAATCAATCGATCAGTGGCTCAACGTCGAATGGAATGATGGATGGTAGGAAGTACGGTACTCGATCATGTCTCTAATGAGCGGCTGCGAGATTCAACTCGAATTCAGGACTTTGTTCGGAATGCGCAGAAAAGGAAATCGTTTTGGTTGCACAAGATCGCGAATGACGGCAGCTGGAAGTGAAGCCGATCTGTGATCAAATGTGTGAGGAATACAATTTTCTCAAAGTTATCTTTATTCATTCGTATCTATAATCTAATCTTCTTATGTAATCCCTCAACCTGAGATGGGGCAGATCTTTTCACTTATTCGCATTGTCAGAAATCGGAGAGTTCTGAATAATGGTCTTGATTATCTCCTGACAACTGTGAATTATTAGAACTTTTGTGTTTTTCAACGGGAACTTGTTCAGATTATAAAACGAGAATAGTCATTCAATTCAGTTGTGGAAACGATACCTCGATATTGGGAGAAGGGAGCGAGGAAGGAATGGGAAGAGACCACATGATTCTTTCTGACCAGTCTCTCTCTGAAACGAGTTTCCGTTACAAGTCATCTAAAAACAAAATAAAAAGAAAGAAAGAGTATGCTAGATAGGGTCCAGAGCTTGACAAGGACTCTTCTTTTTCAATGCTCTCGCAGAGAGCACACAGAATGAATAACTGTCAATTGTTATTATTATCACCTTATTTTCTCCTCATTCTTCGATACCATCACTGTCCAAGTATCCATCGATGGATCATATCTTTCTACTCGACGAACATCTCCTTCACTTCCACAAGCAAACAACGCGCCACCAGAAGCAACGAGAATGCAATTCAAACTACAAATTTGAACTATCAATCAAAGCACAAGCAAATTGCGATATAGTCGGTTTTGGATCGTATTCTACAGTACCCATATCTCTTGCCCTTCATATTCGTCCAAGTATCTTTTGCGGGTGAGTATTTCGTTAGTTCAACACTGTAAGAACGGATCTCTTTATTTGAACACGAAATGTACTGTAGCACTATAAATACTTCCCCCCTTCCTTTGACTTACAACTTGTTCATCCGATTACATTACTAAGTAATATAATATAAAAAGTAATGTCTGTCTGTCCGTCCGTCTGTATGTATGTTTGTCTGTCAGCAACGAACCCTACAACCACGTAGATCTCCTCCCCTTCTCTCTTATGAGGCATATTCGCAATTGATGTCCATCTGAGAGTTGCAATGTCAACAATGGAATAATCCATTGTTATCTCTCACTTGTCAGTCGCGGGATCATAACACTCGCCATCATTTCCGTACTTGTCAAGATCGTCATCGCCGCCAGTAACTATAAATGCCATCAATTCTTCCGATCGGAGGAGTATCTTCGATAATGTACAGTCCTGGCGATTCCCTCAATGAAAACAGGGCACCGGAGCGTCCCGGGCGTCCCCCAGTGTCCCCCGCTTCTGGCGCCTGCAGACATTTTCAAACTGGGCCCAATTTGTGTTTGTCGTATTCAGCTTTCGATTCTGCGTCGATTCATATCAAAAAATCAATTAAAATTTGAAATATTATTTTTATTTTCAAAAAAGAGGCGAATAAAAACGATTCGTGCATCCGGGCGCCCTGTTTGTTTTCATTGGGGGGATCGTCAGGACTGTACCATAGAATTTCCGTTCAAGACACAAGTAACGGCGTTCCCTCTTTCTCTTCTCATATCGGCCAATCTCGTCCAACCTGAATAGTGAGAAATGAATGCATCTACCAGGAATATTTCCAATAGAGATATGTGGGAACTTCGTAAATACACACACAAATTGAGACACAATTAGGAAAGATATTGGTCATACCTGCCGATCGAATTTCGTAAGTGATTTCGACAATTCGCGATCACATTATGCCATCGATAATTCCCGTTGCAGAAGGATGACGGTCCACTAGACTTGGCATTTGTAGCTGAGTTAATTGATGTAATAGTATAGTTTCATCGAGTGTACCTCTTGCCAGTCATTCTTGATAGTATCATAGATAATCATGTCCCCTTCCGAATATTCGCCTATGTTTCGATTCGAGCGATGTCCAAAGAAATAAATCTACAAATAAGAATGAGAAAAGTCGGTAATTTGTTAAATTCTTCACTTGATTTCCAATAACTGCCGTGTCATTGTGCAGCCTCCGATACTCGATTTGACTTTCTGAAAAGAGATATCTCACTCATAAAAATAGAACAGTCTATTCTTACGGTGCCATTCAAACATGAAAGAATGTTGGCGACTCTCACACGGAAAACCCGGGACTTGCAAGACACAGTAGTCAAATGAGGGAAGGAGAGGGAGGGGAGAGAGGGCACGGTCCCCGGGGAGGCGACTTAGGGCTGTCGAAAATGTCCGGGAGCTGCAAAATCCGTGCGGTAAAATGTTTTCGCTAAGCGCCGTAGCTCCACTTTTTTTTGAATACTACAGTAGTTTGTACCGCGCAAGATTGAGAAAAAAGTGATAAAAAAGTGATCCACAGAAAACCCGTGGTAAGACCGCTAGATTTTTTCAAAAATTTGGGCTGAGTGGAAGTTCGATCGGGAAGAGAAGAGGAAGAAAGAGAAGAATCAACCTCTTGAGGTGCCATAGTCATTGTAGTTTAGCCCGGCACAAGGCTACAGCAAATAGAAGCTTCTTGCTTTATTGAGTAGCAGCGAAGAGACTTCACTCGAGGGTCGATTCCATAGCGAGAAATTGAGAGCGACCGGTCGAGACGAGAGAAAAACTCGCGAATGATCGTGTAGATCGTGCGGAATTTCAAATATGATATGTAACGAGCCTCTTAAAACCATGCATGTTATACGAGGATGCCAACTGAAGCCATGAAGAAGAAATACAGGGAGAAGGAGAAGACTGTCAAGGTGATTGCGTTCGACCTAGAGTGTTCACAATCGATAGAGAAGGAGGATGGGACTTTGAATTTTTGGAGAATCATCAAGTTGTTTGCGCACTGGCCAAAAAGGTGAGTTTCTTCTCTTTAAAAGGTGAGTTCCTGACCGCAGACCTCTCGGAACGGATCGTTCCTGACCGCAGACCTCTCGGAACGGATCGTTCCTGACCACAGACCTCTCGGAACGAATCGTTCCTGTCCACAGACCTCTCGGAACGAATCGTTCCTGACCACAGACCTCTCGGAACGAATCGTTCCTGACCACAGACCTCTCGGAACGAATCGTTCCTGACCACAGACCTCTCGGAACGAATCGTTCCTGACCACAGACCTCTCGGAACGAATCGTTCCTGACCACAGACCTCCCGGAACGAATCGTTCCTGACCACAGACCTCTCGGAACGGATCGTTCCTGACCGCAGACCTCTCGGAACGGATCGTTCCTGACCGCAGACCTCTCGGAACGGATCGTTCCTGACCGCAGACCTCTCGGAACGGATCGTTCCTGACCGCAGACCTCTCGGAACGGATCGTTCCTGACCGCAGACCTCTCGGAACGGATCGTTCCTGACCACAGACCTCTCGGAACGGATCGTTCCTGACCGCAGACCTCTCGGAACGGATCGTTCCTGACCGCAGACCTCTCGGAACGAATCGTTCCTGACCACAGACCTCTCGGAACGAATCGTTCCTGACCGCAGACCTCTCGGAACGGATCGTTCCTGACCGCAGACTCTCGGAACGGATCGTTCCTGACCGCAGACCTCTCGGAACGGATCGTTCCTGACCACAGACCTCTCGGAACGAATCGTTCCTGACCGCAGACCTCTCGGAACGAATCGTTCCTGACCGCAGACCTCTCGGAACGGATCGTTCCTGACCGCAGACCTCTCGGAACGGATCGTTCCTGACCACAGACCTCTCGGAACGAATCGTTCCTGACCGCAGACCTCTCGGAACGGATCGTTCCTGACCGCAGACCTCTCGGAACGGATCGTTCCTGACCGCAGACCTCTCGGAACGGATCGTTCCTGACCACAGACCTCTCGGAACGAATCGTTCCTGACCACAGACCTCTCGGAACGGATCGTTCCTGACCGCAGACCTCTCGGAACGGATCGTTCCTGACCACAGACCTCTCGGAACGAATCGTTCCTGACCGCAGACCTCTCGGAACGGATCGTTCCTGACCGCAGACCTCTCGGAACGGATCGTTCCTGACCGCAGACCTCTCGGAACGAATCGTTCCTGACCGCAGACCTCTCGGAACGGATCGTTCCTGACCGCAGACCTCTCGGAACGGATCGTTCCTGACCGCAGACCGATAAAAGCTTTATTTATTTAACGTCATTTAACAAATAAGATGAACTACATAAGAGACAGGGTTTCTAATTATCCGTAATCATATGTTGAATCGATTCGTCAGACATAGCAGCATATTCCGAAATATCAGCTGTCTTCATTGAGGCGGATTTTTTGTGCCAATGATCTTACTTGACGTCTGGCTCATTACTGGTGATTGCTGCCTTCTGTAGCCGCTTTGACGATCTGTACAAATCCCGGAACAATACTCATGAATACAAGCAATACCTGACACGAGCTCAGATCAAAAATCATATGCAAAGATAAAAAAGAACAAATGTAAAAGAGCGCATTTGCGTGCGCTGGTATCGGGTCATTCGCAACTTTGGCGAGCCGGTATCGGGCTTTTTTCACACTCATTCGGCATTCACGGGGCCCCGTGGTATCGGGTCGTATCATTTCTCGACCTCTAGTATGGATTGCGTCAATAGCGGAATGGCCTTGTCTAAAACCCATTTGTTCCCAGCTTTTGTTCCTGTCCAAGACCAGCGCGTACCTCTTATTGAGCAGTCCAGTTAATGCTTTCTGTAAAACAGGCAGCAAGCTGATTGGTCTGTAGTTTTTAGGTAGAGTGGCGTCACCAGTTTGGGCAGGAGGATAGTGCGCGAGTCACCGAAACCTTGAGGGATGTTGCCCATAATGATGGTGTTGAAAAGGGTGGTGAGAATAGGAACTAGTTTTACGACTATTATATTTGATATTTTGGACCTGTTCGCGATTCCCTTACCTGTACTTCCACAAGGGTATTTTTCGCAAGAGGTAATCAGATTAATTATAGAGACGAAATGGTTCTTAATGTTTGCCATATCACTCGTGATATTTATGTTGTTAAACGACTGCTTCATCCTGATGATGTACCCATTGACCGTTATACGACTTTTCGGCTTTTCGAAATAATAATTGCCGGTCATGCCCGAGTGCGTTTGTATGCAAAACATGCAAATTTTCCTCCCTTTTCAATGACGTTTACCTCCATCATTTTCTCGATATTTCTGATGCATATCAACTCTAAAAAACGACCATTCATCGATTAGACCCCGTCATCCCTCAATTTTATTTCCGAAAATGAGCAGATCGAGAGAGAGAGAGATCAAATGCCCCGATAATGCGCCCCACTTTTTCATTACACTTTCTCGCCAGTCTATTCTTTCCTTTTTTCGCATGTCCTCGCTTGATTTGTCTTTGCAATCTCTTTCGCTTGACGCCATTGATGATCCTGAACGAGGAGTACTTCCGCTTGGAATTGCAAAGATTAAGGAAGATGACTTTCTCCCGTTCCATGCTACGAGTTCAATTTCATCGGAATAGGCTTGGTAACCTTTCTCGCCCCGATTACCCTTGAATATCCACTGTTACAAGTTCAAATCAACAATGTTCCCTGCTATCCTAGATGCTTCTCTTGTTCACGCGATCTAAATCACGGACCCTGTAGTCATGTTGCCGTTGAACGAGCATTCACTGCTGCATACTCGTACCTTGAAATCGTAAAGCGTTGAGCATTGGCTACGTGATTATCAGTTTCAAAAAAATTTGGTATTGGACCGATTTTAGTCATGATTTATTCACCGAATATTTAAAAATTTTCTTCAATCATCGCATTAGAACTAGAGGTCCGCCATGGCCGACTTTTAACTGTCCGGCGTATGTCTCTCAAAACATGGCTGCCTGTATTCGACAGTACAACAACATGATGGGAAATTCAACTCAGATCCGACGCGACTGCTCGTCAATATACTCTGGACAATGCCAACATCTTCAACAATTCGTGCTCCGATATGCATATCCAAGCATATTTCGAAAAAAGAAGCCAAATTAATGCTGTCAACGATCACTTGATTGTCGATTTCTGTCACGTTAGGCAAGATATTTTGTTGTTAGCGACTTCCCCATCTTGATAATCTACCCTAAGATACGTATACGCTTAGACTTTTCGAAATTCTAATTACTGGCCACGCCCGAGTTCGATTGCATTCAATGACCAGCAAATATGCCCCCTTTTACAATAACGTATATAACCATCATTTTCTCGACAGTCCTAATCCATATTAAGCATGAATAGCGACCAAATTACCCGACTACTGTCCCATATTCCCAATTTTTAGGAGTCTTCTCTTCCGATTCTTTGCCTGCTTATATACCTTTTGAATTTCGCTTGTTGTAATATTGATCCTTCCGATAAACCAGGATTACATTGGCAAGCAATCATTGCCCAAAATGGCATTGCATACTTTATTTGTTCATTTGGCGGAATTCCAAAAAATAAATTCATTTCGCAATTCTGCAATCAGTTTCCGTTGTCTACTTTAATCGGCGAAAGCATCAAAGGATAAGCGAGTCTACTTGCGGCGCTTATTGCGTTTATGTCATCAATGCTTTCGGTGTTTAGTTTAAATCACAGCCATTTTTGGCAGCTTTGGACGTTTTTCTCAGCCTTATGTCGGCTTCCCGGGGGCTGTGTAGGCACCGCAGAGGGTGGGCGTTTCTGTTGTTCAGGAACGGATCATTCCTGACCACAGACCTCCCGGATCGGATCATTCCTGTCCACAGACCTCCCGGAACGGATCGTTCCTGTCCACAGACCTCTCGGAACGGATCATTCCTGAACGCAGACCTCCCGGAACGGATCATCCTGACCGCAAACCTCCCGGAACGGATCGTTCCTGACCGCAGACCTCCCTGAACGGATCGTTCCTGACCGGAACGGATCGTTCCTGACCACAGACCTCTCGGAACGGATCGTTCCTGACCACAGACCTCTCGGAACGAATCGTTCCTGACCGCAGACCTCCCGGAACGGATCATTCCTGAACGCAGACCTCCCGGAACGGATCATTCCTGACCGCAGACCTCCCGGAACGGATCATTCCTGACCGCAGACCTCCCGGAACGGATCATTCCTGACCGCAGACCTCTCGGAACGAATCGTTCCTGACCACAGACTCTCGGAACGAATCGTTCCTGACCGCAGACCTCTCGGAACGAATCGTTCCTGACCACAGACCTCTCGGAACGAATCGTTCCTGACCACAGACCTCTCGGAACGGATCGTTCCTGACCACAGACCTCTCGGAACGAATCGTTCCTGACCACAGACCTCTCGGAACGAATCGTTCCTGACCGCAGACCTCTCGGAACGAATCGTTCCTGACCACAGACCTCTCGGAACGAATCGTTCCGAACCACAGACCTCTCGGAACGAATCGTTCCTGACCACAGACCTCTCGGAACGAATCGTTCCTGACCGCAGACCTCTCGGAACGAATCGTTCCTGACCACAGACCTCTCGGAACGAATCGTTCCTGACCACAGACCTCTCGGAACGAATCGTTCCTGACCACAGACCTCTCGGAACGAATCGTTCCTGACCACAGACCTCTCGGAACGGATCATTCCTGACCACAGACCTCTCGGAACGGATCGTTCCTGACCGCAGACCTCTCGGAACGGATCATTCCTGACCACAGACCTCCCGGAACGAATCGTTCCTGACCACAGACCTCTCGGAACGGATCGTTCCTGACCACAGACCTCTCGGAACGGATCATTCCTGTCCACAGACCTCCCGGAACGAATCGTTCCTGACCACAGACCTCTCGGAACGGATCGTTCCTGACCGCAGACCTCTCGGAACGGATCGTTCTGACCGCAGACCTCTCGGAACGGATCGTTCCTGACCGCAGACCTCTCGGAACGGATCGTTCCTGACCGCAGACCTCTCGGAACGGATCGTTCCTGACCGCAGACCTCTCGGAACGGATCGTTCCTGACCGCAGACCTCTCGGAACGGATCGTTCCTGACCGCAGACCTCTCGGAACGGATCGTTCCTGACCGCAGACCTTCGGAACGGATCGTTCCTGACCACAGACCTCTCGGAACGGATCGTTCCTGACCGCAGACCTCTCGGAACGGATCGTTCCTGACCGCAGACCTCTCGGAACGAATCGTTCCTGACCACAGACCTCTCGGAACGAATCGTTCCTGACCGCAGACCTCTCGGAACGGATCGTTCCTGACCGCAGACCTCTCGGAACGGATCGTTCCTGACCGCAGACCTCTCGGAACGGATCGTTCCTGACCACAGACCTCTCGGAACGAATCGTTCCTGACCGCAGACCTCTCGGAACGAATCGTTCCTGACCGCAGACCTCTCGGAACGGATCGTTCCTGACCGCAGACCTCTCGGAACGGATCGTTCCTGACCACAGACCTCTCGGAACGAATCGTTCCTGACCGCAGACCTCTCGGAACGGATCGTTCCTGACCGCAGACCTCTCGGAACGGATCGTTCCTGACCGCAGACCTCTCGGAACGGATCGTTCCTGACCACAGACCTCTCGGAACGAATCGTTCCTGACCACAGACCTCTCGGAACGGATCGTTCCTGACCGCAGACCTCTCGGAACGGATCGTTCCTGACCACAGACCTCTCGGAACGAATCGTTCCTGACCGCAGACCTCTCGGAACGGATCGTTCCTGACCGCAGACCTCTCGGAACGGATCGTTCCTGACCGCAGACCTCTCGGAACGAATCGTTCCTGACCGCAGACCTCTCGGAACGGATCGTTCCTGACCGCAGACCTCTCGGAACGGATCGTTCCTGACCGCAGACCTCTCGGAACGGATCGTTCCTGACCACAGACCTCTCGGAACGGATCGTTCCTGACCACAGACCTCTCGGAACGGATCGTTCTGACGCAGACCTCTCGGAACGGATCGTTCCTGACCGCAGACCTCTCGGAACGGATCGTTCCTGACCACAGACCTCTCGGAACGAATCGTTCCTGACCGCAGACCTCTCGGAACGAATCGTTCCTGTCCACAGACCTCTCGGAACGAATCGTTCCTGTCCGCAGACCTCTCGGAACGGATCATTCCTGACCACAGACCTCCCGGAACGGATCATTCCTGACCGCAGACCTCCCGGAACGGATCGTTCCTGACCACAGACCTCCCGGAACGGATCATTCCTGACCGCAGACCTCCCGGAACGGATCGTTCCTGACCACAGACCTCTCGGAACGAATCGTTCCTGACCACAGACCTCCCGGAACGGATCATTCCTGACCACAGACCTCTCGGAACGAATCGTTCCTGACCACAGACCTCCCGGAACGGATCATTCCTGTCCACAGACCTCCGGAACGGATCATTCCTGACCGCAGACCTCCCGGAACGGATCATTCCTGACCGCAGACCTCCCGGAACGGATCGTTCCTGACCACAGACCTCTCGGAACGAATCGTTCCTGACCACAGACCTCCCGGAACGGATCATTCCTGTCCACAGACCTCCCGGATGTCCACATACCTCCCGGAACGGATCATTCCTGTCCACAGACCTCTCGGAACGGATCATTCCTGACCACAGACCTCTCGGAACGGATCATTCCTGACCACAGACCTCTCGGAACGGATCATTCCTGTCCACAGACCTCCCGGAACGGATCGTTCCTGTCCACAGACCTCTCGGAACGGATCATTCCTGACCACAGACCTCCCGGAACGAATCGTTCCTGACCACAGACCTCCGGAACGGATCATTCCTGACCGCAAACCTCCCGGAAGGGATCGTTCCTGACCACAGACCTCCCGGAACGGATCATTCCTGTCCACAGACCTCTCGGAACGGATCATTCCTGACCACAGACCTCTCGGAACGGATCATTCCTGACCACAGACCTCTCGGAACGGATCATTCCTGACCACAGACCTCCCGGAACGAATCGTTCCTGACCGCAGACCTCTCGGAACGGATCATTCCTGTCCACAGACCTCCCGGAACGGATCATTCCTGACCACAGACCTCCCGGAACGAATCGTTCCTGACCGCAGACCTCCCGGAACGGATCGTTCCTGACCACAGATCTCCCGGAACGGATCGTTCCTGACCACAGACCTCCCGGAACGGATCATTCCTGACCGCAAACCTCCCGGAACGGATCGTTCCTGACTGCAGACTCCCGGAACGGATCGTTCCTGACCTCAGACCTCCCGGAACGGATCGTTCCTGACCACAGACCTCCCGGAACGAATCGTTCCTGACCACAGACCTCTCGGAACGAATCGTTCCTGACCACAGACCTCCCGGAACGGATCGTTCCTGACCACAGACCTCTGGAACGAATCGTTCCTGACCACAGACCTCCCGGAGCGGATCGTTCCTGACCACAGACCTCTCGGAACGAATCGTTCCTGACCACAGACCTCTCGGAACGAATCGTTCCTGACCACAGACCTCTCGGAACGGATCATTCCTGACACCAAGTAAAACCAAGTACAATCGTTCTTTTTTCCTGACCACAGACCTCTCGGAACGAATCGTTCCTGACCGCAGACCTCTCGGAACGAATCGTTCCTGACCACAGACCTCTCGGAACGGATCATTCCTGACACCAAGTAAAACCAAGTACAATTCGTTCTTTTTTCCTGACCACAGACCTTTCGGAACGAATCGTTCCTGACCACAGACCTCTCGGAACGAATCGTTCCTGCCCACAGACCTCCCGGAACGGATCATTCCTGACCGCAGACCTCCCGGAACGGATCATTCCTGACCGCAGACTCCCGGAAACGGATCGTTCCTGCCCACAGACATCCCGGAACGGATCGTTCCTGCCCACAGACCTCCCGGAACGGACCTCCCGGAACGGATCATTCCTGACCGCAGACCTCCCGGAACGGACCTCGGAACGGATCATTCCTGACCGCAGACCTCCCGGAACGGATCATTCCTGTCCACAGACCTCCCGGAACGGATCGTTCCTGCCACAGACCTCCCGGAACGGACCTCCCGGAACGGATCGTTCCTGACCGCAGACCTCCGGAACGGATCATTCCTGTCCACAGACCTCCCGGAACGGATCGTTCCTGCCCACAGACCTCCCGGAACGGACCTCCCGGAACGGATCATTCCTGACCGCAAACCTCCCGGAACGGATCGTTCCTGACCGCAGACCTCCCGGAACGGATCGTTCCTGACCACAGACCTCTCGGAACGAATCATTCCTGGGGTGGTATTCTTTTTCAAATTTCGGCAAATGCCGAAATAAAATTCGGCATTCCGAAAAACATTTCGCGCGCACGTGAAGGATAGAGCGGTCTGCCGAAAATGAGAATGAAGTTGCCGAAATCGGAAACCGACCGAGCGAGCGCGAAATTCGCTGGGAGAATAATTCGGCACACTATTCGGAATGACGAAATATTGGAGGGGAAAACAAAGGGAATCGGCACGATTTCGGAAATTCGGCGAGTGATTTCGGCAATTCCGAAAAATATTTTGAAGTTTTTGTTGTTGGGGTTCGAACATCGATTTCTATTAGGTTACGGTAGACCTACAGTAGTTTACGGGGTTGCGGAACAATAGTAGTTTACGGAGCTAGTGATATGGCACTACAGTAACTGGGACTTTGGTATTCGAGTAATGTCATGATAGATATACGGTAGTGGGGCTGATATACGGTAGATATACGGCTAAGCTGCTTATGCCACTGACATAATAGTGAAGTTGGAGTTATGTAGGCTACATATATTGCAGTTGGATATGTCGCGGTGGCCATGTGACTATGGCAAGGTTACGGAAGTTGCGGTGATATTACTGTACTTGGGTTACTGTAAAAAGGTAAAAAAGGTAAAGGTGTATCCACGTCAAGCGATTTTACAGTCATAAGACAACGCTAGGTGGGACCCACTGGTAAGGCCAGCTGTTAGACGGACTACATACCCGGCTGTCCAATGCTTTCTCGGGTAGCCTTACCTTTCGCAATCGAGATTGCTACCAATTTGCCGACCCCGGGGGATAGCAAGGCTTGGTTGGCTCGGCGGGGGATTGAACTCGGTACCCTTCGAATGGCGAGCGGCGCCTTACACCACTCGGCCATCCCGCCTGTACTGTAGGTTACTGTAGATAATAATAATAATAATAATAATAATATTTATCCGCACAGGTTGTGGGGCGGGGGGTGTTGGGAAAGGACTCTGGCGCCTTTTGCCGTTGACGAGTAGAGGGCTGGGTCAGTTGGGATCTTTGCACTCATCTTTCTTCTTTGGATTCATTTCTTGTCGCTCGCCGCTGTGACACTTCACAATTGGGGGCAAGCTTCGCATGAAGTCGGATCGCCTTTCCTCTCATCTTCCCTTAGACTAGTCGCTACCGAGATCCCGGATCCCGGATGGCCAGTCCTCCTTAGAAGTCATAAAGAGGACACCTTCGATACCTTCATGGCCTTCTTGAAATGACTCCGTCCTTCTACTCGAGATCCATGGCTTGATACCTCGAAGACTTGCCAGGGACTGGGGAGGGATTCTTTAAGCGGCAGTAGATGGTAGACTAGAGAGGGGAAAGCGCCTCTCCATCAGAGCGAAATGGAGAGGGACCGACTGACGACTCACGACGACTGACCGAGACAGGAATGACAGGAAGATCACGGTATTCGGGCTACGACACTGCACCTGTGATTATAGAAGTGAAACCCTCATTGACACTACGCTAATGTCACGATAGGGTATATTTAATACCACGGCAACATTACAATACATAGGAATACGGTAGGTAAAGCTGCCGAAACGAATGGGGCGACTGCGACTAAGAAGATAAATGAGGGCGAGTGAAATGTATCCGAATAGCCGAGTGGTTGAGAGATCGGTTATTGTTCGAAAGGTTGTTGGTTCGAATTCCAATCACTCTCTCTTGTCTTTTGTCAAAAATGATGAGCAATTTTTCGGAAGAAATAAAAAATTCGGAAAGTCGCGAAATTTTTCGGCATTCCGAAAATTTCGGCACGCAATTCCAAGCGGAAGTACTCCTCGTTCAGGATCATCAATGGCGTCAAGCGAAAGAGATTGCAAAGACAAATCAAGCGAGGACATGCGAAAAAAGGAAAGAATAGACTGGCGAGAAAGTGTAATGAAAAAGTGGGGGCATTATCGGGGCATTTGATCTCTCTCTCTCTCTCGATCTGCTCATTTCGGAAATAATGTCCACAGACCTCTCGGAACGGATCGTTCCTGACCACAGACCTCCCGGAACGGATCATTCTGTCCACAGACCTCCCGGAACGGATCATTCTGACCACAGACCTCCCGGAACGGATCGTCCTGACCACAGACCTCCCGGAACGGATCGTTCCTGACTGCAGACCTCCCGGAACGGATCGTTCCTGACCTCAGACCTCCCGGAACGGATCGTTCCTGACCACAGACCTCCCGGAAACGAATCGTTCCTGACCACAGACCTCTCGGAACGAATCGTTCCTGACCACAGACCTCCCGGAACGGATCGTTCCTGACCACAGACTCTCGGAACGAATCGTTCCTGCCACAGACCCCGGAGCGGATCGTTCCTGACCACAGACCTCTCGGAACGAATCGTTCCTGACCACAGACCTCTCGGAACGAATCGTTCCTGACCACAGACCTCTCGGAACGGATCATTCCTGACACCAAGTAAAACCAAGTACAATTCGTTCTTTTTCCTGACCACAGACCTCTCGGAACGAATCGTTCCTGACCGCAGACCTCTCGGAACGAATCGTTCCTGACCACAGACCTCTCGGAACGGATCATTCCTGACACCAAGTAAAACCAAGTACAATTCGTTCTTTTTTCCTGACCACAGACCTTTCGGAACGAATCGTTCCTGACCACAGACCTCTCGGAACGAATCGTTCCTGCCCACAGACCTCCCGGAACGGATCATTCCTGACCGCAGACCTCCCGGAACGGATCATTCCTGACCGCAGACTCCCGGAACGGATCGTTCCTGCCCACAGACATCCCGGAACGGATCGTTCCTGCCACAGACCTCCCGGAACGGACCTCCCGGAAGGATCATTCCTGACCGCAGACCTCCCGGAACGGACCTCCCGGAACGGATCATTCCTGACCGCAGACCTCCCGGAACGGATCATTCCTGTCCACAGACCTCCCGGAACGGACGTTCCTGCCCACAGACCTCCCGGAACGGACCTCCCGGAACGGATCGTTCCTGACCGCAGACCTCCCGGAACGGATCATTCCTGTCCACAGACCTCCCGGAACGGATCGTTCCTGCCCACAGACCTCCGGAAACGGACCTCCCGGAACGGATCATTCCTGACCGCAAACCTCCCGGAACGGATCGTTCCTGACCGCAGACCTCCCGGAACGGATCGTTCCTGACCACAGACCTCTCGGAACGAATCATTCCTGGGGTGGTATTCTTTTTCAAATTTCGGCAAATGCCGAAATAAAATTCGGCATTCCGAAAAACATTTCGCGCGCACGTTGAAGGATAGAGCGGTCTGCCGAAAATGAGAATGAAGTTGCCGAAATTCGGAAACCGACCGAGCGAGCGCGAAATTCGCTGGGAGAATAATCGGCACACTATTCGGAATGACGAAATATTGGAGGGGAAAACAAAGGGAATTCGGCACGATTTCGGAAATTCGGCGAGTGATTTCGGCAATTCCGAAAATATTTTGAAGTTTTTGTTTTGGGGTTCGAACATCGATTTATTAGGTTACGGTAGACCTACAGTAGTTTACGGGGTTGCGGAACAATAGTAGTTACGGAGCTAGTGATATGGCACTACAGTAACTGGGACTTTGGTATTCGAGTAATGTCATGATAGAGATACGGTAGGGGGCTGATATACGGTAGATATACGGCTAAGCTGCTTATGCCACTGACATAATAGTGAAGTTGGAGTATGTAGGCTACATATATTGCAGTGGATATGTCGCGGTGGCCATGTGACTATGGCAAGGTTACGGAAGTTGCGGTGATATTACTGTACTTGGGTTACTGTAAAAAGGTAAAAAAGGTAAAGGTGTATCCACGTCAAGCGATTTACAGTCATAAGACAACGCTAGGTGGGACCACTGGTAAGGCCAGCTGTTAGACGGACTACATACCCGGCTGTCCAATGCTTTCTCGGGTAGCCTTACCTTTCGCAATCGAGATTGCTACCAATTTGCCGACCCGGGGGATAGCAAGGCTTGGTTGGCCTCGGCGGGGGATTGAACTCGGTACCCTTCGAATGGCGAGCGGCGCCTTACACCACTCGGCCATCCCGCCTGTACTGTAGGTTACTGTAGATAATAATAATAATAATAATAATAATATTTATCCGCACAGGTTGTGGGGCGGGGGGTTGGGAAAGGACTCTGGCGCCTTTTGCCGTTGACGAGTAGAGGGCTGGGTCAGTTGGGATCTTTGCACTCATCTTTCTTCTTTGGATTCATTTCTTGTCGCTCGCCGCTGTGACACTTCACAATTGGGGGCAAGCTTCGCATGAAGTCGGATCGCCTTTCCTCTCATCTTCCCTTAGACTAGTCGCTACCGAGATCCCGGATCCCGGATGGCCAGTCCTCCTTAGAAGTTCATAAAGAGGACACCTTCGATACCTTCATGGCCTTCTTGAAATGACTCCGTCCTTCTACTCGAGATCCATGGCTTGATACCTCCGAAGACTTGCCAGGGACTGGGGAGGGATTCTTTAAGCGGCAGTAGATGGTAGACTAGAGAGGGGAAAGCCGCCTCTCCATCAGAGCGAAATGGAGAGGGACCGACTGACGACTCACGACGACTGACCGAGACAGGAATGACAGGAAGATCACGGTATTCGGGCTACGACACTGCACCTGTGATTATAGAAGTGAAACCCTCATTGACACTACGCTAATGTCACGATAGGGTATATTAATACCACGGCAACATTACAATACATAGGAATACGGTAGGTAAAGCTGCCGAACGAATGGGGCGACTGCGACTAAGAAGATAAATGAGGGCGAGTGAAATGTATCGAATAGCCGAGTGGTTGAGAGATCGGTTATTGTTCGAAAGGTTGTTGGTTCGAATTCCAATCACTCTCTCTTGTTTTTGTCAAAATGATGAGCAATTTTTCGGAAGAAATAAAAAAATCGGAAAGTCGCGAAATTTTTCGGCATTCCGAAAATTTCGGCACGCAATTCCAAGCGGAAGTACTCCTCGTTCAGGATCATCAATGGCGTCAAGCGAAAGAGATTGCAAAGACAAATCAAGCGAGGACATGCGAAAAAAAGGAAAGAATAGACTGGCGAGAAAGGTAATGAAAAAGTGGGGCGCATTATCGGGGCATTGATCTCTCTCTCTCTCTCGATCTGCTCATTTCGGAAATAATGTCCACAGACCTCTCGGAACGGATCGTTCCTGACCACAGACCTCCCGGAACGGATCATTCCTGTCCACAGACCTCCCGGAACGGATCATTCCTGACCACAGACCTCCCGGAACGGATCGTTCCTGACCACAGACCTCCCGGAACGGATCGTTCCTGACCACAGACCTCCCGTTTCCGGACAGGAACGATCCGTTCCGGGAGGTCTGCGTTCAGGAATGATCCGTTCGGGAGGTCTGTGGTCAGGAACGATCCGTTCCGGGAGATCTGTGGTCAGGAACGATCTGAGTTATTCGCCCCATTCCGACTGGTTGGTTCGCCGATCTCCGTCTCCGCCCAAACCGGAATTGGCCAGCCGTGGGCGTACGGCCAACCATGGTTCTACCGTCTTCTTGGCGACCATGAACGTCCTCTCCCTGGCTACGGACGGGAGATTGACGCTATTCGATCAAGCAGTCACGAAGATAAATGCTGACGTAATCGGACTATGCGAAGTGAGAAGGAAAGAGGAAGGAGCAATTGATCTGACGAGCTCATCTGGCACCCTCTACCACACGGGACGCTTCGACAATCGCTCTGCTGGATGCGGGTTCTTCGTTCTGTCGGAGGATGAAGCCGAAAGTGGTGAGGTTCTTGACGATTTCGCCACGCATCGCTCTTTTGGATTGCCGCCTCCCGAATAATGTCCTTCTTCGTCTAGTTCAATGCTACGCACCCTGCTCTAACCATAGTGATGATCAGTACGATGCATTCCTTAGCGAGCTCGAATCCGTATTTCGTCAAGTAGTGCCAGGGCAACGGAAATTCGAAAAGTTTACAGAGTGATCATGGGAGACCTGAACGCGAGAGTTGGGAAGGCACACCGGGAGAGACTTCAATTGGGAAATTCGGATATGGGGATAGAAACGATAGAGGGGAAAAGGTATTAACACTATGCGAGACTTTGCGCCTTCGCGTAGGTAATACTATGTTTCAAAAGCAGGAAAGCCATTGCCACACTTGGGTTTCAACTACTGGGACAACAACAACCCGTATGATTACATTCTCTATCCACGGGACTTCCCTGCTCTTGATGTAGATGTAGTTAATCGGATGGATTTCATTTCGGATCATAGAATGGTCAGGGCCTCATTCAGCGTGGAAGGGAGACGCTCGGTCATCTTGAGGAGGGAAAAATGAGCTGGTACTAGACCGGGACAAATTCAAAATTAACCTTGCACGGGGATGGCAGGGATTCGGTGGGATGTGACTACAGTACCCTAG
>OU461584.1:13495541-13534386 GCA_911812115.1 Pristionchus exspectatus | reverse complement strand
CAGGAATGATCCGTTCCGAGAGGTCTGTGGTCAGGAACGATCCGTTCGAGAGGTCTGTGGACTGGAACGATTCGTTCCGAGAGGTCTGTGGAACTGGAATGATCCGTTCCGGGAGGTCTGTGGTCAGGAACGATCCGTTCCGGGATTGGTCTGTGGTCAGGAACGATTCGTTCCGAGAGGTCTGCGGTCAGGAATGATCCGTTCCGAGAGGTCTGTGGTCAGGAAACGATCCGTTCCGGGAGGTCTGTGGACTGGAATGATCCGTTCCGGGAGGTCTGTGGTCAGGAACGATCCGTTCCGGGAGGTCTGTGGTCAGGAATGATCCGTTCGAGAGTCTGTGGTCAGGAACGATCCGTTCCGGGAGGTCTGTGGTCAGGAATGATCGTTCCGAGAGGTCTGCGGTCAGGAATGATCCGTTCCGGGAGGTCTGTGGTCAGGAACGATCCGTTCCGGGAGGTCTGTGGTCAGGAACGATTCGTTCCGAGAGGTCTGCGGTCAGGAATGATCCGTTCCGGGAGGTCTCTGTGGTCAGGAATGATCCGTTCCGAGAGGTCTGTGGTCAGGAACGATCCGTTCCGAGAGGTCTGTGGACTGGAACGATTCGTTCCGAGAGTCTGTGGTCAGGAATGATCCGTTCCGGAGGTCTGTGGTCAGGAACGATCCGTTCCGGGAGTCTGTGGTCAGGAACGATTCGTTCCGAGAGGTCTGTGTCAGGAATGATCCGTTCCGGGAGGTCTGTGGTCAGGAACGATCCGTTCCGGGAGGTCTGTGGACAAGAATGATCCGTTCCGGGATGTCTGGTCAGGAACGATCCGTTCCGGGAGGTCTGCGGTCAGGAATGATCCGTTCCGGGAAGTCTGCGGTCAGGAATGATCCGTTCCGGGAGGTCTGTGGTCAGGAACGATTCGTTCCGAGAGGTCTGTGGTCAGGAACGATTCGTTCCGGGATGTCTGACCGCAGACCGCGCTGATCATGGGCAGAGTCTCTTCCATTCACGTTCGTTAGGCTACACCAGTTATTGCCCATGCATCTTTACTTCATCTCGCCATCTTTGCCTAGGCCTTCCTTGGTTTCTCCCGAGCGATTGGCCATATGGAATCCAAACAGTCAATTTCCGATCCAGCGATTATCGTCCTTTTTTCTTATTTTGTCAGCCCATTTCATTGTCCTTCTCTTTACTTCTTCTACCCAATCTCGTACACCTGTTTCCATTCTTACTCGATCATATTCCACTTATCTTTCCAGATTCCAATCATTCTTCTTCCATTTTCGTTGCGCAACTCGTAACATTTCTTTGTCTGACTCTCGCATTGTCCACGCCTCACAGCCATAAAGAACGGTAGACATTATGTATGAGTCAAAAGCCCTTCTCCGGATGTCACGATCGATAGTAGGATGCCGCAGTAGTTGACCAATGTTTCGCCATGCAAGCCAGCCTCCTTGTATGCGTCGTTGTATTTCACTGGTAGGTGCGAGTGGTATAGTCAGCCATGTTCCGAGATATTTGGCGCCAGACTTGTAAAGAATTCCAAACCATCAATATTGATCGGCTTTCGATTGGTTCACTTGATGTTAATAGAATACTTTTCGCTGGATGTTTTTTCGAGCCCGACAGCGCCCGATGCATCAATGATTCCTTAGCATTTTCTCCAGGTCACACGAGTCTTTGCTATTACAATAACATCATCCGCGTAAGAAATCGTGTTAGTTTAGTGCCATTGATAGTCATTCCTGTTGATCCCCAATATATGAATCGAGAGCAGTGCGAAGCACCGCATTGAATAGTTTCGGGAATAACATCACCCTGCTTGACACCGCGATTCACGTTTACCTCGACACTTCCTTCGTTCACTTGAATTTCGTTATTGTTTTGTCATAGAATTTTTGAGCAGTAGAATGAGGTCGGAATGGATTCCTTGCGTACTCAATGATTGAAATACCGCCGATCTTTCTACTCGGTCAAAAGCCTTTTTAAAATCAAGAAGTGCCAGATGTATTGGGATGTTATATTCGGTTGTTTTCTCAATTAGTTGATGAATGGCATGTATATTGTCAACCGTTGAGAAACCAGGGCGAAATCCACATTGACTTGGTCTTCATTTGCTCCAATTGCGGAAGAATACGGTTCAGATAACTTTTGTAATCACTTTTGAGACGACAGATAACAAAGAAATCGGACGAAAGTTTCCGATATCACTTGTATCGCCGCCTTTGTGGAGAAGCGTGGACTTTTGATGTAAGCATATCTGGAGGTATCGCTTCTCCATTCACAGTTCCGTTCAAAATGCGAGTGATCAGAGGTGAGATTGAATCGCAAGAATATAGAAGCATGTCTGGTTTTGATTTGATCGTTCCTGCTGAGTGCCCACAGCGCAAGCTTCTCATTGCAAATGATATTTCGCTTATTGTAAAAGGTAGTAACGTATCATCGGTTCGTGGAATAAACATAGGCAGCGGAACAGTTGGCTTGTATAAAGGCTTGTAGGCCCCCCTGGCCGCTGCTCAGTGGACATTTGAGCAGCGGCCAGGGGGGCCTTTCCACAGAGTGGACATTTGAGCAGCGGCTAGGGGGGTGTTCCTCTCTAAACTTGAAAATTATTTTTAGAGTTGCCAACAACCCTTTGGCATTTTTTTAACTTTCTGAATTTTCCGAAGCACAAGATGTAAATTGCTTTTATTTCTAATTTTTCATAAATTTAAGTTTTTTGTGTTTTTATTGCATTCTCAACAATGATTCCCGTAATATCGAACATTTAGTTTTTTCCTTGTCTTTATTAGTCGATCATTTTTTTTAAGGAATTCGCGTGAAATGGGGTCGAAATTCACAGGGAACATAGGACCACTATTACAATCTTGGTTATTTTTCTAGTTGGTGTATGGTTTCGTTCTACAATTCACGTTTGCGTGGAAGCCCTCATGGAAGTTGCAAACTCGTGGGAAGATGAACAGGCGAACGCCACTCGAGCCAATTTTCTGTGGGCAGTATCGCAAACAAGGAAATAAGAGAAGATCTGATGAAGAGAATCGAAGAATGGCATTGGCCAATGGTGCAATGGGAAGGTCCAATATTGACCATCTCAAGTCGCTCTCTATGTATGTCAAATGGACTAATTATCGAGATTTTGTTGAGTCATGCTGTGTTGTGATTTAAGTTTAGATAAAGCAAAGTTTCTGTTATTCTTTGAAAGTTTGTTGAGTTTTGCACAGTACATGCAACGTTTATAGCGAACATGGGAAATAAAAAAGAAAATGAGGGAAGAGGTCTGATCTACGTCCAACTTCTGTGATCTCTTCTGGTCGCTGCTCAAGTGTCCACTCTGTGGGAAGCACCCCCTAGCCGCTGCTCAAGTGTCCACTCTGTAGAAAGGCCCCCCTAGCCGCTGCTCAAGTGTCCACTCTGTGGGAAGCACCCCCTAGCCGCTGCTCAAGTGTCCACTCTGTGGGAAGCACCCCCTAGCCGCTGCTCAAGTGTCCACTCTGTGGGAAGCACCCCCTAGCCGCTGCTCAAGTGTCCACTCTGGGAAGCACCCCTAGCCGCTGCTCAAGTGTCCACTCTGTGGGAAGCACCCCTAGCCGCTGCTCAAGTGTCCACTCTGTGGGAAGCACCCCCTAGCCGCTGCTCAAGTGTCCACTCTGTGGGAAGCACCCCCTAGCCGCTGCTCAAGTGTCCACTCTGTGGGAAGCACCCCCTAGCCGCTGCTCAAGTGTCCACTCTGTGGGAAGCACCCCCTAGCCGCTGCTCAAGTGTCCACTCTGTGGGAAGCACCCTAGCCGCTGCTCAAGTGTCCACTCTGTGGGAAGCACCCCCTAGCCGTGCTCAAGTGTCCACTCTGTGGGAAGCACCCCCTAGCCGCTGCTCAAGTGTCCACTCTGTGGGAAGCACCCCCTAGCCGCTGCTCAAGTGTCCACTCTGTGGGAAGCACCCCCTAGCCGCTGCTCAAGTGTCCACTCTGTAGAAAGGCCCCCCTAGCCGCTGCTCAAGTGTCCACTCTGTGGGAAGCACCCCCTAGCCGCTGCTCAAGTGTCCACTCTGTGGAAGCACCCCCTAGCCGCTGCTCAAGTGTCCACTCTGTGGGAAGCACCCCCTAGCCGCTGCTCAAGTGTCCACTCTGTGGGAAGCACCCCTAGCCGCTGCTCAAGTGTCCACTCTGTGGGAAGCACCCCTTAGCCGCTGCTCAAGTGTCCACTCTGTGGGAAGCCCCCCTAGCCGCTGCTCAAGTGTCCACTCTGTAGAAAGGCCCCCCTAGCCGCTGCTCAAGTGTCCACTCTGTGGGAAGCACCCCTAGCCGCTGCTCAAGTGTCCACTCTGTGGGAAGCACCCCTAGCCGCTGCTCAAGTGTCCACTCTGTGGGAAGCACCCCTAGCCGCTGCTCAAGTGTCCACTCTGTGGGAAGCACCCCCTAGCCGCTGCTCAAGTGTCCACTCTGTGGGAAGCACCCCTAGCCGCTGCTCAAGTGTCCACTCTGTGGGAAGCACCCCCTAGCCGCTGCTCAAGTGTCCACTCTGTGGGAAGCACCCCCTAGCCGCTGCTCAAGTGTCCACTCTGTGGGAAGCACCCCCTAGCCGCTGCTCAAGTGTCCACTCTGTGGGAAGCACCCCCTAGCCGCTGCTCAAGTGTCCACTCTGTGGAAGCACCCCCTAGCCGCTGCTCAAGTGTCCACTCTGTGGGAAGCACCCCTAGCCGCTGCTCAAGTGTCCACTCTGTGGGAAGCACCCCCTAGCCGCTGCTCAAGTGTCCACTCTGTGGGAAGCACCCCCTAGCCGCTGCTCAAGTGTCCACTCTGTAGAAGGCCCCCCTAGCCGCTGCTCAAGTGTCCACTCTGTGGGAAGCACCCCTAGCCGCTGCTCAAGTGTCCACTCTGTAGAAAGCACCCCCTAGCCGCTGCTCAAGTGTCCACTCTGTGGGAAGCACCCCCTAGCCGCTGCTCAAGTGTCCACTCTGTGGGAAGCACCCCCTAGCCTGCTCAAGTGTCCACTCTGTGGGAAGCACCCCTAGCCGCTGCTCAAGTGTCCACTCTGTGGGAAGCACCCCCTAGCCGCTGCTCAAGTGTCCACTCTGTAGAAAGGCCCCCTGGCCGCTGCTCAAGTGTCCACTCTGTGGAAAGGCCCCCCTGGCTGCTCAACTATCCATTGCTCATCTGTCCATTGCTCTTATCTCTAATGCTCAAGTCATATTATATTATATCTTTATCGCAACATTTAATGAATGAGCGAACAAAACACCAGTAGCTTGGAACTGGTATGCAGACAATTATAATGGTGGATAGTTCGATGTAGAATGTAGTTTTGTCGTCGCATCCGACGACCCGAAGTGAGGAAGGAAAGAGAGAGAGAGAGAGAGGATCAGAGAAGATAGGAAGTAGGCAAATTAGAAGATATGTTTTGATGAATAAATTAGAGGATTGGAATAATACATTTTTTGGCAGGGAGTTGAGAAGTGCATGGGTGCGATGAGAAATAAAGTTTTTAGAATGATTATCACAAGCACGAAATATGGGAAATAATTTACGAGAAGCTCCTCTGGTACGAGAGAGCCGAAAATCAAATAGAAGGGAAGGGCTAACAGTAGCCTTAGGAGAGAAAAGGGAATGGATAAATTATATGAAGCAATTATTCTACGTTGGTCGAGAGGTTCCAAATTGAACCTCTCGCAAGAAGCACGATAAGATACGAAGGGTATTCTACAGCGATAGTGTAATCTACGTATGAATGTGAGCTGGACTTTCTCGAGGAGTTTGCGATCCTTGAGAATATGAGGGGAATAAACGATTGAGCAATATCTAGAATGGACGTACATACACTTTGTAAGCATGAATTAAGACATCGGGATTTGCGGATTTAATAGCGATAAAAAGGAAATGTGCGCGTTTGGATGCTTTTTGACTATGTCGAGAATATGGGGGCGAAATGATAGATTACTTGAAATCAGGATTCCAAGATCCTTTGCACAATCGGTTGAAGAAATAGGAATTGAATCAAATGAATAAAATAATTGGGATTTCTATTGCCAATATGGAGGATATGAGACTTGGCCGGATTGACTGACATTTGCCAATCCGAACACCAGGAGGAAAGGGCATTGAGTGCAGATTGAAGTGGGGAAGGGGTAGGAGGGTATGATGAGGAAAAGAAAATACAAGCTTAAGATCATCAGCGAATAAATATATGAATCGACTGGGCAACTATCAACAATGTCATTAATGTAAATTAGGAAAAGAAGCGGGCCAAGAACACTCCCCTGGGGAACCCCAGAGGAGACAAGGGATGGTTGAGAGAAAGTGGAATCTACACGGACGGACTGAGATCGTGATGTTAACCACGATCCAATCCATCTATGCAGATTTCCAGAAATGCCATAGGATGATAGTTTGAGGAGAAGTTTAGAATGGGAGACAGTATCGAATGCTTTACGAAAATCGATATATGCAATATCAGTTGAAAGTTTAGAACAATGTTTGGAGGTGAGTTGAGAGAGGAAGAATATTAATTGATGCGTGGTACTTCTGCCTTTGCGGAAGCCATACTGATTAGAGGTGATGACATTATGTGAAGAAAGAAATGAAGTGAGCGAGGTTTTGACAACACGCTCGAAAAGTTTAGAAACATTGCTAGTGAGAGAAATAGGACGATAATCAGAAGGATTCTCACGTTGCCACCTTTCTTGAAAAGGGCAGACAACTGCCTCTGTCCATTGGGATGGAACGGAGCCGGTACTAAGAGAAGAATGGAAGATAAGAGAGAGAGGGAAAGCAAGAGAAGTTGCACATTCTTTAGGAGAATAGAGGGAATCCTATCCGGGCCAAGGGAACATTTACGAGGCATTTTGGCAAGAAATTTTTCTAGAATAAATGGGGCAATATCTATAGAATCAATATTGGCATTTGTACGAGTGGGGAATTGAGGAGTGATGCCATTATCGCAGTGAAAACTGAATTGAATTGAGAAGAGAGGGCTTCAGCTTTTTCAGAAGGAGAAGAAGCGAAAGTGCCGTCGCTACGCCGAAGCGCAGAGACGGCAGCTTTTTGTTTGGAAAGGCTTCTCATGTGTGAGAATAACCTCCGTTGGATGTGAGAATTCGCTTGCCCTCCTTCCTAATAGCCTCGCGTCTAACAGCAATTCGAACCTTCTTAGAGAAGGTTTCATAAGTGGGGTCTTGGGTTGAATGAAGAAGAGATTGGATGCTAAGAAGCTTACGAATGTAAGCAGAATGAGCAGGGCGATTAGGTGTAATGGGAATAGTTCTACTATTATTGATTGGACAATGCTAATGAATCTATTATACATGTTTTGTGTGGTATCTCCGTTGACCAAAGCGGTCATCCAATCGATCCCCGAGAAAAGAGAATTTGCCTTAGCGAAATTCCCCTTCCTCCAGCACGAGAGGATGAATCACTCTGATCAGATACAGAGATAACCGACACGGAGAAATTGACATTGTAATGATCAGCGAGACCGGGAGAAAGAGATAGAGAAGACAACAATTGTGAATCAGAAGAAAGAAACTAAATCAAGAATATTGTCCTTACGGGTGGGAGAGAGAACATGTTGGGTAAGGCCATGCGAAGCACAGAAATCAATAAGTTACTACAAGTAGTGCAGGAACGAAAGAGTTTGGAATGGGGCCAATCATGTGGGGAAGGTTGAAATCTCCCATGATGAGAGATGGGAAAGAAGTAGAAACAATAAGATCGGATATGGAAGTGAGAAGAGGACGAGAATCACAATCATGGTTGGGATTATATATTGAGATGATACGGCAAGAGAAAGGTTGACAATGTCAATGGCGAGAATTCGACACCGACGGGAAGATTGATATCTAGTTGGACAAAATCAATGGAATGAGAAAGGAAGATACAAAGACCACCTCCATGAGACGGTCTGTCAAGACGAACTACTGAATAATTGGAATTACGAACAAGAAATGAATCAGGAATAGAATCATCAAGCCATGTTTCACAAACAGATGCGATATCGATTGTGTGAAGGGATAAAAGAGAATGAAAGGAATCAACTTTGTTGCGAATGGATTGGGTATTGCACTGGATAAAATTTAACGAAGAAACAGAAGGAGAAGAAATAGGATGGGGAGAGAGATGATGAGAAAGAGAAGAGTTGAGAGAGGGAACAGGAAAGACAAACACAAAACCTTCACTCACATTCGGGTCGGTCGGTCCTTCGTTGTCCACTCCGAGGGATTCTCCAATTCGATGACCTTCAGATTCCGTACGATGTATTCTTCATTCCGGCTTGATCGTTCTTGGTGCAGGCATCGGCCCACGCTGCTTTGTAGACTTTCTCCTCCTCGAGGGAATAATTGGGACGGGCAATGAGGGATGTGTTCTTGTCGGCTCTCTTGCTCCTCGAGAGACGACGAAGGAATTCGACTACCTCCTCGGCAGTCGAAAATGTGAGAATGAGGGACGGATCCTTCCGTTCCCTTTAGACGGAAGAACTTGATGGGCATGGGTGCATTGATCTCTTGGCAGAGATCCTGGATGGTCTTCTCCTCGTCTTGGGAAGGAGCAAGGTTTCGAAGAAAAACCTGCATTCTTCGCAGACGGTCGTTGTTGTCACTCTTGATTCCTCCTTGACAGCCGTCTTGACAGCAGTCTTAACGGACTTCTCAAGGGTTGAACCAAGAGCAGGGAAATCAGCCATATTGATGAGTTTCTTGGAAACCACATCGATGGAGGACTTGAGAGGGGAATGAAGTGAAGTGAGTTGTTGGATTGACTTCTGAATGGCGGTCAGCTGGGCCTGAAGTTTCTCCATCTCGCGAAAGAGAACTTCCATGGCCGTGAAGATCGAAGACTGGGTGAGTTCGAAACGACGGAGTCCTTTGTTCTTGCTCAGGACATATCCGTCGCTCTTGAAGTGGGTATCAGATTCAGAAGGTTTGAGTCTCTTCTGGGGATTGGTTCGATAGGCGGCGTTGTACCGCTCCATGAATGGCTTGTTGGAAAGGTGACGGTTGGGTTCAGGAAGATTGAGACGACTGTCGATCGAGATGGAAGGGTCGAGTTCATCATCATCCGAGTCGACTAGGGATTGCTGACTACTGAGATGACTCATCTCAGAGAGAGAAACTAGAGCGGGTATCCTCTGCGAGAAAAGTCATGCCCGCTGCTCAAATGTCCCCTGCTAACCTGTCCTCCACCCATTTCTAGAACTTCGGATAAAGTGATCTCTTATCGGGTAGCCATTCTCTATCATTCCACGTTGCCAGTTTGTGCACGAAAATATTGATGCCTATCCCCCTTTAAATTTGAACTACCGATCAAAGCACAAGCAAATTGCGATATAGTCGGTTTTGGTTCGTATTCTACAGTACCTCCCATATCTTTTGCCCTTCAGATTCGTCCAAGTATCATTTGTGGGTGAGTATTTCGCTAGTTCAACACTGCAAGAACGGCTCTCTTTATTTGAATGAAGAAATGTACTGAAATACTTCCCTCCTTCATTTGACTTACAACTTGTTATTCGAATTACATTATTCTCAATGAATTGCAACGTACCCTGCAACCACGTAGATCTCTCCTCCGAGTGTTGCGCAGCAACCCCTTCTCTCTTATGAGGCATATTCGCAATTTTTGTCCATCTGAGAGTTGCAATGTCAACAATGGAATAATCCATTGTTATCTCTCACTTGTCAATCGCGGGATCGTAATACTCGCCATCATTTCTGTACTGGTCAAGATCGTCGTCGCCGCCAATAACTATAAATGCCATCAATTCTTCCGATCGGAGGAGTATCTACGATAATATACCATAGAATTTTCCGTTCAAGACACAAGTAACGGCGTTCCCTCTTTCTCTGCTCATATCGGCCAATCTCGTCCAACCTGCATAGTGAGAAATAAATGCATCTACCAGGAATATTTCTAAAAGAGATTATGTAGGAACTTTGTAAATACACACATAAATTGAGACACATTTAGGAAAGATATTGAACATACCTTCCGATGGATTGGATGGGTCGAATTTCGTAAGTGATTTCGACCATTCGCGATCATCAGGATATCCTCCTGCCGTGTAACTGAAATTAATTCCAATAAACTATTATCTTTCGTAAATTTAGTGATTAATCATTCTCCTCACATTATGCCATCGATAATTCCCGTTGCAGAAGGATAACGGTCCACTAGACTTGGCATCCGTAGCTGAGTTAATTGATGTAATAATATAGTTTCATCGAGTGTACTTCTTGCCAGTGATTCTTCATAGTATCATAGATAATCATGTTCCCTTCCGAATATTCACCTATGTTTTGATTCCAGTGATGTCCAAAGAAATAAATCTGCAAATAAGAATGAGAAAAGTCGGTAATTTGTTAAATTCCTCACTTGATTTCCAATGACTGCCGTGTCTTTGTGCAGCCTCCGATACTCGATTTTTCCTTCTGAAGAGAGACTTCTCATTTATTGAACAGTTTATTCTTACCGTGCCATTCATTCTTTACCGTATCATACACATTCACTCGCATAAAGTTATCATGATTATCGTCGTTTCTGTTTTCTCCTGTAAAGAATAGTTTATGTCTGTCGAGCTTATGTATATTAAAAACTGACTAATCACAAAAATGAGATTATGGCCATAGTTCCATGGTATACTCTTGAGAGAGATCAGCGAATTACTTGCTACTTCCTTAATACAAAATATCTTGTCATAGAACTCACTTGATATCATAAATACCTGTGCTTGTTTGATGAGGGCGACGGATTCTGGAATATTCATAATCCATTTATTCTTCTCAACAATATCATTGAGGAATGAAGAAGAGAGACGAGGACATTTAACTGATTTCAGCAATCTAAAACATTTTTATGGATGGAATTCTTTTTTTTTCCAATTTTTCACCTCGGAGCAAGTTTCCTTCTGTTTTCGTCCTTTCCTATCCATCTAAAACAGCATCATGAACCTACGAATTAACTCGATAATTCGATTTGATTACATAATTGTCGAGAATATTTCACCTGTTCATCGTTATCAATATTGAGGGAATTTCAATTTATAATATTGACGAGATCATCAATTGAGAGTTCGAGGAAATCGGGCGTGTAAGAAATCAGAAGGAAATTCGACTGAATGTAACCGATTAATCAGTTCTATTTCTACAATAGAAACTCACTTCAATGAACTTTATGAGAGATTCGTCATTTTTGTTATAGTCAATGGCTCTACAAAATTGGAGGAGGGGAAGAGCATCATCGTATTGAATTCTTCTCCTCATAAACATATAACACTCGTCGACTATCGATTCCTCAAGTGAAATATTCGTTGATATCATAATTATTCTCTCGAATAATACTAACCAATAGGAGATAAGAGGCAGTCTTCATCAAACATTGTACAGTATTCTGGGTGATCGTTAAACTTCCCGAATATGCCCAATTGATTATTATTTCAATAATGTGCGAGTGGAATTCTGAACATTACTAGTATAATAAATACTTTCCGGAGCTTTGAACGAACCGGAGAAATGATAGAGGACTCCGACCAGCTTGGATTCTGAAGATATTTGAAGAAAGGGATTCGCCACTGAGAAGAGTCTGCAAATTATGATACTACTCAGTTTGTAAGTCAATTATCTCTCACTTTGTGCACATTCATTATACCATCTCCATTGATTATTTGCATATCGCAATCCTTTCCTTCTCGTCGAAGATTGTCAAAATGAACAAGATCCTGTAAAGACCAAAGATCAAAGATCATAATCAGATAACGGGACGAACACTGGGTAAAGAGTGCGGAATAGTTACAGTATCCGGATGGTTGTGCCCAGTTAGAGAGATGCGAATTCCTGCCAAGGAAAATATCATTGTGTGATCTTTCCTTTTGAACTCCAGTAAGAAGCAACATAATAAATGACTCACCACAAGTTTCGAAGTATGGATTCTCAGTGTCGTAATTGGGAGAAGTCATTTGTCGTCTGAAACAATCGATAAACCACCAAATAAACACGAGTGATTACTGATTTAGCGGCGAAAGAGAAGAGTCCGAGTTCCATTCACTTTCATTCTTATCGCTGATCGATGGAACCTGAGAGTACGGTATTGAATATTATGTATTCATCATGGGAAATCATCTCCAATATACCCTCTCTACATCATTTTTCTTCATCCATTTCATCTCTTGTTTGAGTGAATCGACTTCTTTCTTAAACTTCTCAGCTTCTCTTTGTTGCAGTCTGATTCCTCTTTGGTTTGAATGAGCTGAAATGATTTGTTTAACGTTCCTCACTATATTTTACAATCTAAAATGAATCCTTCTAGTCGAGACGAACTTTTGTAAATCCTATTTGATCTAAACAGCAACTTACCATTAAAATCAATGTAGAAATTAGTGCAAATGGATTTCGCACCTGAAAGTATTTCTAGATAGCTAAGACCATTGATATCTAGCTCACTGAATTTACAGTAGGGCGTCTTTCAGGCATCTTGAGATTTCGACGATAAACTGATTGCTATCCTGAATTAGAAGAAGAATGTAGGCACTTATTGCAATGAGACAAGATGAAATAGGTATTGTGAATATCCATCGATACCTCTTCTAGATTTTTGTTTCTTCCATGAATTAGGAGAAAGAGAGTAAACGACCGTTCACGATTGTACGAAGAGAGTAAAGTGGGAGATAGGGAATGGAGGGATGGATGAAAGAATAATAATTACGAAACTTGAACTCCTCTTTTATTATTCAAATGAGAAGCCTTTTTGCATAGACCATTGACTTCATTCTACGATGGACAATCGGTCGGTTGTGTCCAGTTAGAGAGATACGAATCCGTGCCAAGGAAAATATCATTGTGTGATCTTCGCTTTGAACTCCAGTAAGAAGCAACATAATAAATGAATCACCACAAGTTTCGAAGTATGCTTTTTTCAAATTTCAAATTCGTGTGCAATTTTTTAAAAATCGGCTGTTCGGAAAAATTAAAATTCGTCGTTTCTTTTGGGAATCTCGGCTAGAAAAAAGATAATAGGTGAGAGGAAAAGCCTACCAAAGTGACTGAGGATAAATATCATATGTCCATGAATCTCGTGATCTCGTATACGTACGTTACACGTAGAGAGTATCAATCAGATCTACAAGCCTCCTTGATCTATCACTTTCCAGTTGTAACTGAAGGAGAGACAAGCTCATCTCGATGGGGAGTCGAACTAACGACTTCCTCCTTCTTAGACAAGCGAGTGCGGATCCTCCGAGACATTTCACGAAGCAGAGGAGAAAATTAATGATACACCAGAGAAGAATGCTTAGAAGTGAGAAATGATTCGAATAGGATAATCAACCCTTTTACGGAAGATACTGATAACACATTTGTTCTAAGAAATACGATGAGATATCTTTAGTGCATCTATTCGATGAAGATTGCTCATACCTACGAATTCTTCAAATAGTTTTGTCGAGAAGCACTGAATTCTGCCTGCTGACACTCACTGCTCTCAGCGGGAGTTTTATCCAATATCACTTCAGTTCATATTCGAAACACTTCTTTTACTGATGCTTTTCTCTCGTCTTCTCCTTCTTTTCCTTCCATTCTCCTATCAAATTTTTCTCGACGACTTTTCTAATCCTCATTGGGGAAATCAGGCAAAGGAATTATGTGCAAAGGAGCGATATGGAGTTCCCAGTGAGGAAAAATGGCCATTCAATGGAAAAACTTTCTTATTACTATTTGTAGATATGAATTGCTACCTCTACAGAATCTACTTGTTTCCGGTTAAAGTTGAAGTGAGTTATTAATTCAAACGAATACAATACGAAATACTCCAATTTTGAGGTGCGCAGTACTCATCCTCCACTCATTGTGCTCAAACACTTTATTCCGAAAGATTACATTCGACATTTTCTGTCAGAGATCAAGGAAAATGATTTACAAGAGCAAGTGAGTAAATAATATAAAGACTTTAATAGACAAAATATTGAATTGAATATTTACTCAAAGGGAGTCGTGGATGCAACAACAGGAAGGAAAACTCCTTCCCTTGAAAGAATGGCAAATGGAACTCGATTGAAACATCACGAAACTTCCAGTTCTTCCAAAATATTCAATCTTATTCAACAGAGAGTTGTGGCCATCGATTTTAGAAGGGCTGAGAAACTACTCGGTCTGATAATTCTTCTTCAAAAGTCATGAATGATCTCCTTAGGTTCTGAGTTACAATCCGAGTGGTCACTATGCTCCTCACTTCGATTACATTCCATTCACAAATGAAGAAGAGAAAGGAAAGAGTGAAATGGGCCAGAAATACGGAAATCGTTTTCTCACATTTCTCTTTATTCTTCAGACAGCGAAGAAAGGAGGAGGTAAATTGAATAAAAACATTTCGTTTATGTATCCTAAATGTTCCATCAAATACCTTTTATATGTGTATACTAGATTGCAATTCGTCTCTACCTTCCTCTCAATTGCAGGCACGGTCTTTCCTCTCCTCTTTTCTACCGTCCAACCCGAGAAGGGAGATGCTCTTATGTGGTTGAATATGGATACATCTTATGCCGTTGAGAGTAGATCTCTTCATGCAGCTTGTCCCATTTTAGAGGGAAAGAAGGTGCGACCACGAAAACATAACTAATCAATTCAAGTGTGTAATCATCACTGTGGTTAGAGAAACGGTAGTCATCTATCAATTTCGCACTATCTCCTTCTACTCGAACAGATGAGAGAACAACACGCGTAGTGAAGAAACAATTACGAAATCTAGATAATCCAAGCAAACCGAACAATCAAATAAATGTCAGATAGCAGTAACTCTATGGGTTCGTCGAATGGGTCAAGAACTTCTTTTGCCTTGTCACCAAACCGGAATTTACGATTTAAATGTAAGTGAGAAGTCGTGAAACTATTCGATAATTTCAAGATTTGTAATTAAAGGCTCTCATCCATCCTTCTGAGAAGAAGCTCCTACTGAAGAGAAATTGAAATGAAAAGAACTTTCTCCGACCTTAAATTATTTTCACCTTAATTTCATTATTTATTTTGGATAATCATACTTTTGTGAATTTATTTCTTTGGATGAAAAACATTTAAAATGAAGCTGATCTATTCAGTCTACGCAAGCATCTATTTCACTATCTAAAGGGATGAATTGTTTGGCTGTTTTAGATCGCAATAAAATATTTGAAGATTATTTGACTATGTTCGGAATGAAAAGTGGAGACACGATCTTAGGCAATTGAAGGGGAATCACGCCTGCAAAGTAGCTTCCATCATTCGTCCTATATATACTCTCAAAATATCAAAGTTCCTCCCTTTGGATATTCTCTATTCCATTCTTCTTACTTGAAGAATCTTCTCATCTATCGAAATGCCTTCCCTCTTATCTCGTCCACTTTCAATGGATTCAATTCGACTCACCGAGTGGAGATCCAATCTGAATGAGGTGACAACGATGGGACGTTCCCTTTATCAGATAGATAATCAGATAATTTCATCTCCCTTCACTCAAATTTCCATTGTGAGAGAAGGACTTCATGAGACTCTTCTAAATGCAATCGATAGACATTCGAAGAGAAACGAAGGAGCTATCGCTCTGGTAAAGTTAACTCTTTTCTATAGTCTCCAGTTGCAAAGTCTAAGTGACCATTTGATACTCATACGATATTAATCCCCTTCGAAAGGAACATAGTCTAGGGCTGATCATAATGTCACATATAGGTCAACATAACTCACGAAGATGCAACACTCACCTTCAAACAAATTCACGATCAGGTACTGTACTCTGTATCTACCGTAATCAATCGATACCGTAGTCTCTCTCTGTGGCGGGATATCTTCAATCGATCGGATTCTCCATTGGAGATGTGGCCGCAGCCTGTCTTCCCAATTCCAATGAGTGAGAAATTGATCTTTGATCTCTGATTCTCTACCCTCTCAGATGGCCAATCTATTGTATTGGAGTATGGGCAAGTGGTGGAATCGTCACTCTGGCAAGTGCTGCCTCTACTTCTCGTTAGTCTTTGATCTTTGATCTATCCATGATCTTGATCTTTCCAGATGAATTGGAGAGACAATTGATCAATTCATGTGCCACGGTAGTCTTCACTGATGATATTCATCTCAAGAAGACACTCATTGCAGTGAAGAATTGTGAGAAAGTCAAGGTTATCTCCAAACTCTTCCCTATCATATTCAATCGATAGTTAGACGGTAATTGCTCTTCGCACTACGGAGGAACGAGATATACCTGAGGGAATCGTCGATTGGTCTACCGTAATCGCATCTCCTCTTATCGAGAACATCGTCAAGGGTACGCCAGACTTCGGAAACGATGAGAATATCGATATTGTAGTTGATGCTGACTCTACGGCAATTCTACCGTATTCATCTGGAACAACTGGAACTCCAAAGGGAGTTATGATGAGTCATCGAGGATTCAATACAATGATGAGACAATTGATTGAGTTAGTTGATGAATTGTGAATGAGGATGGAATCAGATAATTGTAGTCATTGGGAACGAGAGATCTATCCAATGCTAAGCAATCCAGATAACTTCGACTGGGCTAATGTGAGAGATTACTTTCCTGTTCTTCCATTTATCCACCTTTTTCAGGAGAGATTCATGCTCAATCTACCCTTCTATCATGCATTCGGATTCGGTAATCTTATTTGGTCTCTTATCGTAGGATCGATTGGAATCGTAATGGAGAAATTTTCTCGTCGACCGTATCTCGAAGCGATTGAGAAGTATCGGGTACGGTATCTATCTAAATTATCGACGGAAGAAAAAGATTGGACAGACTTTATTGCCCGAAATCTACGGTGGATCTGATGTAGTGGGAAAAAATAAACTACGGCCACTAAAGAGAGAAATAAAGGCGCCTACTGAATTACCACATTTGACCAAATTGAAGACAATTTCTCGAGAACAAGTATGCCAATCATAATCTGAGATGGATGTTTTCAGCCAGAATGATTCTGATGGTTCCTCCAATTCTCGTCTTTCTCACTAAACAACCGATTGTTTCTGAATTCGATCTATCGTCTATCGAGGTTCATTCTCCCTCATAAAGGAACTAAATGTATTCATTCAGTTCATAGCCACAGCGGCTGCTCCAGCGGGCAAAGATCTATGTGAAGAATTCCAAGCAAATCATCCTTATGTCAAGTTCCTCACTCAGGGTACGGTAGGGAATTGAAGAATACTGTAACTATCGATAATCAGCATACGGTATGACTGAGTTGGGAGTGCTATCTCACGTTCCTCTTCTCGAGAAGAGAGAAACATACGCTGCGTGTGGAGTGATTGCATCCTATTTCGAACAGAAGGTTGATCATCGATTGGATATAGAGGGGAAATTATCGATTGATTCAGATCATTTGTCCATCGACTGGAAAAACACTTGCAATAGGAGAAACGGGAGAATTATGTGTGAGATCTCCCACTGTGATGACTGGATATTTGGGAAGACCCGATGCGACTCGAGAGGCAATCGATAAAGATGGATGGATGCATACTGGTTAGACACTCTTTATTACATTTCTGATCAACCATCGACAACATTGTATGGCATAGTGGGAAATAACATCGATAGGAAAACTTATTGAGGAGTGATCAGAAACGAACGATAATTCTGAACCATAAACCTGTCCATTCTTCCTCTTCTCAGGTGATATTGCATATATCGATTCATTCGGGAGTACTTACATTGTTGATCGTCTTAAGGAATTGATCAAAGTGAAAGGATATCAGGTACTGTATCCCCCTCTTCTTCCCATCAAGATCTTCTTCACTCTCAGGTTCCTCCTGCTGAATTAGAGGATCTTCTTCTATCTCATTCGGGAGTCGCTGATGTTGCCATTATCGGTATACCCGATGAAAGAGTGAGACAATGAAATCCATTGGAAGAGATTGATCTTTGATCTCTTTAGGATGGTGAGCTCGTTCGTGCATATATAGTCAAGAAGAGTGATAATCTCACGGAGGAAGAAGTCATCGATTTTGTAGCCGGTTCGTTGATATTATCCATATCTTTTAATGATGATGAGTTAATAATGGATCATTGCAGAGAAGGTTTCCTCGTATAAGCATATCACAGGAGGAGTCATCTTTATCGATGAAATTCCCAAGTGAGTGAGAGAGATCAAAGATCAAACTCTTATCTTCTCTTCTTAGATCTCCTTCTGGTAAGATTCTTCGTCGTGTTCTTCGTGGTCAATCAATTGATGAGATGAATAAGTGATCTTCTTCCACTCTTCGATTATCTCCCATTCTCAATCATCCATCAATAATCGATTCCTTCTCTTCGCATTTTTAACTTTATCGATAGCATAGAATGCCCTTTCCATCCCTTGTATGACTACAATGTGCCCTTATACAAGCAGCCATCAATGATAAAGATATTGTGATTGACCAATGTTTTCACTCGTTATCTTATCGATAAAGTTCCCCTCACTGTTCTTTTCCCTCTCTCTCATATCAATTCTCTCTTCCATTTGTAGTCTGTCCATTCTTTCCCTTCTCCTCAATTGACCTCCGTCCTCTCATTCTTCGGTACATTCACATATACTTTCAATCTCTGTAGTTTATATCAACACGCGCACTAAATACCCAGAGGCATATCTCAATCCTTCTTCAATTCTCTTATTTTTAGATTGACATCAGTACTCTTTTCCCTTTTCATTACATGTTCTCTGAATTCTTTCCGTGATCATCTATTCTGTCACTTCTTCATAATCTTTTCTTTCTAGAATGGTGTATAAATCTCCATTTGCTTCTGTTCCCGTCTCAAAGGAATCTCTTCCTGAGAAACTTCTTCGTGCAATTTGGCACCATGGAACAGCACATCCAACCAAACCTGCACTTGTCTGTACATTATCTCATTATATGAAACGAAAGGGGCAGTCAACAGTTCATCCTTTCCTAGCTCATTCTCAGTCACAGTTCCCCAGTGTCAATCACGCGTTTGCAGTGAGAAAGAGAGCACTCAATGATCACTATTGATAAAGAAAGGGAGAAAATCACTCTCTCGAATTAAATTGTTTTGACTCCGTAAAAACGCGCAAATCGAATCATTTTGTTTCTCGGATCATTCGAGTGCGAGGGGAATTTGGACTGGAAGAGAGATAAGAATGTCTAGCGAGTGAAATTGTTGTGATTTCAGGTTGCCGCATCCGATCCTACTAAGTATCTCACTTTCCATGAATTGTACACACAGGTAAGAACAGATAAACACTAGACAATAATAGTGATCTTTGATCTCTCTCAGATTCACTCAGTTCGTGCTTTCCTTCGAGTGAGGGATTCAAACAAGGAGACGTTGCTTGTCTCGTTCTATCCAATTGTATTGAGTATGTTCATTCAACGATCGATTCGAGAGAGTAGACGAATTGATTAATATCCCATTCAGATGGCCAGTCTTTCAATTGGGAGCTCAAGCAGCAGGAGGGGCCATCTCTGGAGCGAGTGCACTATTCACTGATTGTACGGTCTTTTTCATTGTAGACAATTTCCCTGAAATGAGTCCCAATCAATACAGATGAACTGGAACGTCAATTCCTCGATTCTCAGTGTTCCGTCGTTTTGACTGACGATGCTCACATTGAGAAAGTGATGCATGCTGTGAAGAATTGTGATAGAGTAAAGGCAGGGATCCATTAAACTCTTTTCATTAGAGTATCAAACGATTCTCTTCCAGACAGTAATCTGTCTCCGTAGTTCCACTCATTCTTCCCATCTGCCTGGTCACATAATCGAATGGAGTGAAGTGATCTCATTCAGACCTGAATACGACATCGCCAAAGGTTTCGTTATTTCAAACGTAGAAAAGTTGATCGATTAGATGAATATATTCAGTTGACGCTGAAAGTATGGTCGTTCTTCCATATTCCTCTGGAACTACTGGTTCTCCGAAGGGAGTCATGCTATCTCATCGAAACTTCGGAACAATGATCGAAATTACGAAAGAGTATGTATTCAATCCTTGACTCAATCGCAGTGAATATTTTCTTTCCAGTCACTTCGATCGTGAAATAATCTCTACCATTGGGCCGATTAACCACAGCTGGTACAATGTTAGTTTATAATCCTTCTCAATCTCTTATTGTTTGGCTGATTGTTTCAGGAGTCTTTCATTCTCAATCTTCCATTCTATCACATCTTTGGATATGGAATGATGTGTACAGCCCTTCTCATCGGAGTGACAGGAGTGGTAATGGACAAATTTGAGCCAAAACTCTTCCTTTCGATGATCGAGAAATATCGAGTAAGTAGATATTTATTGTATTTTTTTGCTTTAGAATGTGATCTATCGATTGATTTTGTTAAACTCTTTTGATTCACCCTTATCCTGAAACATATGTGATGGTTTTATTTCAGCCCCGGCTTCTCTTCACTGTCCCACCCATTCTCATCTTTCTGGCTAAACATCCAATGGTCAACGAATTCGATTGTTCTTCACTCGAGGTTCAATCTCTCTCCAATCCACTCTCCCACCCATACCAATACCAATTCCCTCATTCAGTTTGTACTCACTGGTGCAGCTCCTGCAGGGAAAGATATCTGTGATGAGTTCCTCGCTCGACACAAGAATATCGTCAAATTGTGTCAAGGTAATCGATGACTGATTACCGTAGTCAATGAATACACTTGAGGATACGGTATGACTGAGTGTGGAATGGCCTCACATCTTCCGATTTCTCATTGAAGAATGCCCATGTTGGAGTGGGCAAAGTAGCTGCCAATTTCGAACAGAAGGTAATCGATTATTCACCCCTCACTCTATATACAGTACCATTTAGATTATCGATGTGGGCACAGGAAAGGAAGTCGCTGCAGGAGAACGAGGAGAGGTACTGTACAATACTGTAGGGAAGATAATCAATTATCGATTGAAGGTGTGCGTTCGTGCACCTACCGTAATGATGGGATATCTCAATCGACCTGAAGCAACTGCAGAAACGATCGATAAGGAAGGATGGCTGCATACAGGTACTGTATTTCATGATTACGGTATGCAAGTGATCAATACTCAGGTGATATCGGCTACATGGATCCGATGGAAGAACGTACATTGTCGATCGACTGAAGGAATTGATCAAAGTGAAAGGACTACAGGTGCAACATCCTATCTTTACATTCGAGATATCTTTTTCTTGAGGTTCCTCCGGCTGAATTAGAAGATCTTCTTCTATCTCATCCACTTGTGAGAGATGTCGCTGTTATTGGACTACCGGATAAGAGAGTGAGTTATCAATCTTCCCATTCATAATCAATGAATATTATCCAGAGGGGCGAATTGGTTCGTGCCTACATTGTTCGTGCCAATGAATCTCTTACTGAGGATGATGTCGTCAAATTCGTTGCTCGTAAGTTAAATCAATAGATAAAGTGGATATCTTTAATCAATTATTCTAGATAAAGTCTCCGAGTACAAACACATCACTGGAGGAGTCAAATTCGTTGAAGAAATACCCAAGTTCGTTATTTTCTATTCGAATATCTTAAAAATAGGATCTTATCAAGGAATATAAATTATAGAACTGGAAATATAAATTGGATTATAGATCAGCGGCTGGCAAGATCCTTCGACGACAATTGAGAGAAGAGGCAGCGAAAGAAACGAAATCGAAGATATAGAAGATATAAATGATAGGAAGAGATCCAATTGATGATGGATTCACTGTAGATAAAGATACATTCTAAAGGGCATACACGAACATTATAAATTTTGACAAAAACTCGAAATCCGCAAGTGTCAAAATAAAGAGTTCATGGCACTGAAGTATGAAAAAACTTGATAAAAGTAGTGAGATAGTGAGAGAACAACATTGGTGAGTCACTCAGATCACCCTTATAGATCATTACTCGAAATAGATAATGTTGTATTGATCCCCATTAGCTCTCCGCCGAACTCCCTTTCTATCTTCTCCTTTCACCTCTCGATTAGATCATCTCTCCCTATATAAGCACTGGTGACCATTCTCTTTCTCATTAATCAAATGCTTCTTCGTTCTCTTTCTTCTTCTTCTTATCTGCGTCTTCTTCGTTTCATCTTCATCAGAAGAGAAAGAAGAAGGGATTAAGAATGTTCATTCTCGACATCATCATCATCATAGAGGAAGACATGGAAGATTTCATTCACATCAACCTGAATTCCTCAAGGAAGTTAGTAAAGGAGCTAAGAAGGAATATTACAAGATTATCTTCGCGAGGAATTCCACTAGAGGAGAGATCAAGAAGAATCTCATTGAATGGTCTAAGAAGAACGGAGTTGAGGTAAGTAATTCATTCATTATCTCTATTCTCATTGAATGGCCAGTTTTCTCACCTAAATAACTATCGGGTTTCCTCGCTCTCTCTTTCTTTATCACTCGCATTATTGGTTGAAATCGAAATCACTCTCATTTTGGTCTATTTTTTGTGAATGAAAAGTGAAAGGAGTGCTTTTCATTTGAATTAATGTTCCTGAATTTAGAAACAACTCGCTGATCACAATGAGAAACGTGAACTTTCTTCTCCGAGCACAATAAGAATGTGACGAGGCCATTCACAAATTGGCTACTGCACAAACTTCAGTTCTATCCATTCTAAAGGATGAATCATTGACAAGGAAACAAAGTTGGGAGAAGATCAATGAATTGACCAAGAACTATTCCCCTCAACTGAAGGCACTCGTATGGGCAATGAAACCCCATAGAGGAGGCTATCGAGGAATGAAAGGAGAGGAGAAGAAAGGAGGAAAGAAAGATGAGAATGAAGAAGTGAAGAAGGATGAGAAGAAGAAAGATGATGAGAAGGAAAGTGAAGAGAAGAGTGAAGAGGATATCTAAAATGTTACTTCCTGTAAATAGTCGATAATAAACTATTTCCTCGTTCATCTCTTGCCAAATTGTAGCTCATTCCAGCTGATCAAACTCTTTGTTCGTTCCGTGAGACAACTGAACTCCCACGTCAATTTGCCATTCAAAAGATTCATCCCTCTTTGATCCTTTTTCAATCATGAGAACTCTTCCATATTCCTTTCTTCTCTTATTCTCGTTTATTCTCAGATTTGTTCTGATGTCTACCCATCCGATTGTGCATTGAACAAGGTGATTGACATTTGGATTGGCTCTTTCCTATCCTCCTTTTATCCATTTAGAATCTAATCTGTACATCACCATCGTATGCAACTCTGGTGAGAGAAGTATGTCGTCTCACTTGTGGATTGTTAGTCATCTCTAATCAATTCGTGTTCTAAACTCTCCTATTCAGTTGCACGAATGGAGACATCTCGGGAGGGACAGGAGGAACAGGGGTCAATACGGGAGTTTCATCATCTGGTTCAATCTCCGATCCAAATCCACGAAATCAAGCATATCGTACTGCGTATCTCAACACAAATGCCGTATTCTAAAGAGTCGGAATAAACGTGATTTTTCACAGCTTTCACATTTCGCTACAATTTGCTTTCGATCACTCTATTTTCTTTCATTCTTGTGTCATTCCCAGCACAGTATTTGTATGCAATCATTTATCGATATTTTCGCAAGTAATTCCCTAATGGATGGTCTCATTTACTGTTCAAGGCAGTATACATGAGGAGGGAGCTTCTCGAATTCTTCGGGGTCTTGCATATCAGCAAGAGACACATGGAATGCGGGATTTCCATCAATCATTCCATCCACTTCTTCTACATTCTCGTCGAATCGCTCTATGGCATTGAAGTATCTATAGATAGAATAACAATGAATGCCCGTCCAATAGATTGAATATTACTCTCTATCCCACATACGACCCGTTGCTGCCCACACTCGAAACGACAGTCTCATTCTGAAACTTGATACGTCGATTTGACATATTTTACAATAAATAAGCTTTTGATTGCAAAACTCAAGAATGATAAATATGTCTGCTCATTGGACGATAAAAGAGTTATTTTTATCTATATATATTATATCTCATATATATATATATCTCATTCGTGAGCATTTATTCCAGTGAGAACGACGATGGTTCTGAAGAGAGAGAGAGATCAAAGATCAGATTGGGAAGATGTAGTCAAACCTTGGTAGTTCCTTCTGCAGTACTTGCACGGCTCTCCTAATATTATCACGGTAGTTTTCAGCAGTTGCAGACTGGAAAGTTGAAGATAAATATTCATGCATCTTTACTTTATGGATGTTCTTCAAGAGGGTCAAACTTCAAACTTGCATCTAAGTGTTTGCACCATCGACACATATCGTTGCCTCCAATGAAGATGTGGATGAGCTTCCACTGATTCTTATAGTGGATCTGAAATCCTCTTCTTCTTTCCTTCCCATATTATCCATTCTTACTTACATCAGGATGTTCCTTCAATCTTCTCACTAGATTATTTGCTTGTTCGAGCATATCTCCTGAGTGAGCATCCGGTATTCCCGCGTTCAATTTCGCCGTCGAAAAAGTGTTTTTCATTGAGCGCATAATATCGGACAAAAAATGATTATTAACCGAGCTCCCACACATTGGCAGATCCAGTCCTGATCGAGTAACCGAAGAGATCAGGATTGAACTTCTTGAGCATGTCTGCAATTTGCCTTTATCCAATGAATCTCCTTTTCTTTCACTCACTGGCCATTGAAATGTGTTCATCGAGAGACATGTCTCCTCCCACAGAGAACGTTAGACCTGGAAGAAATCCACTTCAATTAGTCCCGCCCATTTGCAGCCTCAATTACGAATTTGATGGAAATATTTTTATTAGATACTAGTGCCGGAACAACCCCTCGCACTATGAAATACACACATCGTATTAATTCCCTTTGTTTCAACATCATTCCACTGTAGTCATTCCTTCTCAGCTCGTAAATGAAAACGATAACGTGGAGATATGGGCAAGAATGCACATTGATGTTTGTCATGAAGACTGACTCATTGACGTCAGCTTACTATCAAACTATTACCTCTGTTCTCGGTCAAAGAACTATAACAAAAAAGTTTTGATTCTCATATAGTTCTTTCGCAGGAAAGATGAGCGTTGATCAACTCCCCCACATCTCGATGAATGAACACACAGTAAGTGAGTCTACTAGTGCTCCGATGATCTCGATATCAGCCGGACGAAGAGAATGAACGGAGAGAGGACGAGTCTTTGATCTGATGAATAATTACTTGATTCATCGATTCATCCCTCATTCTTGTCATTTTCCAATAATGAATCTTTGGTAAAGAACACATTCAGAATAACAAGAGAAAAAATGAAGAACCGTTTTGTCATTATTCTCGATAAGGATGAAAAAGTAGATTAACAAACTTCTTCATAAGATCGGGAGTGCAACTCCATTCCGGCATTCCAAGATTAGCCAATCCGAAAGAGAGAGAGAAAAGAGAAGACAGAAGAAAAAGAAGAACTGGAATGGACGATGGACGGATTACACTCAACAGATTCCCATGCTCTCTTCATCTCCTCATGGAAAGGAAAGAGTAACGAACCTGTCTGCATCGTGTTAGACTGCAATCACTGAGTCTTCTCTTCATATCAGCTTCATAAACCTTCATGATCGTTAAAATTGTGATGGAAACGTATGGGAAGAAAGAGAGAGGGAAGCATCTGAGAGAGAATAGGAGTGGCACATTGGGACGGAGGCAAGGGAATGGTAAAGAATCGAGAAGAAGCCTTGTAGAACATCGATCAAAGTTATGAGATCAAATGGAAATTTATCTCCATGCATGGAAGAAGTAGATTATTACGTTGAAAGGTCGTCTCGAGAGGGGAATCGGATCAAGAGAGTGAACCTCCTTTCTCAATGCATCTCTCTCTTTATGACTTGATGAATATATCTCGATCGAGTAAAATGGAATCGGATCTCTGAAGATCGTGTGTACTTCCTAGTTGGAAAGTACTGCAGTTATTACATGGAAAGGGAGGATAAAAGAGAGAGATTGAAGGGGCGAAAGTCAAGCAGTGACTTCACTTCCAATGCAGTCTTCATCAATCATTCTCTTCTTTCTTCTCGCACTTCCCACTGCCAACTCACGATTCATCGATGTATGCTATTTTTCTAATCTAAAGATAATTTTTTTATCTTGTTTGTATCTCAGAAACCACTTCTTCTCTTTCCAGTCTCTCCTTCAAAACATGGACATGGCCAAACAACAGATCCACAGTAAGAACTCGGATGAACGAGCTTCCTCTGAGGTTCGATTGACATTCTCATTACTCGAAATAACAAATTGAATCACAGGAAGTGGAAGGATCGGGATTGATACCGGAGAGACATCATCACAACAAGAGAGAGGTACAATTTACTTGAAAATACAAAAAAAAAACAGGAAGGAATTTGTCAGATAAACTCGTCGACAATTGATGAGGCCGCAAATCTGCTCATGTTTGCTATGAAGAGAGAGGTAACAGGAAATATGCATCTCTTTCCTTACAAAAAATAAGCATGAATTAGCAATGCGCTTTCACAGGAGTAACTTGTATTACGAGCTAACTTCCACTTGCAAATAGTTCTCATCACCTCCTCCTTCAGGCACCTCTCCTCGACGATTCTCTTGCCGTGCAGAATCTCACCACAGTCCCCATTCGTCCATCCATCGTAAACGGTGTCTGGACCTTCCTCGATTCTCCCCATTAGGAGACAATTCTACTCTAGCCACGTGTTCCTCTATGCATCGATCTGACGATAAACAATTTCCCCTCTGTAATAGATCGTGTCCATCAATCCATCTGCACTATGGGATTACCTCTTTGGATTCCCCTTCGCGTGACTATAAAACGTTTCTACAGTTTATTATCTGTCCTACGAGTACAATGACCTCCCATTATCTGCCCTTTCTTCCTCTTCTCAGCAGTGTCTCATCATTCTCAGAGCAGGTCTCATAATCTCATTATCATCTATGAATGGTCTAATTTCCAGCCTCGACAAGTCTATCTCGAGAATCTACTCAATGTGAGTGGAGTAGCCCCCATCGTCCCTCTACCTCCTAATGGATCTCTGGTAACCTTTCCTATCACCTTCCTCACTTTCTATTCTCTCTCTTCAGCCTCCAATCAGCACTCCTATCGTGGTTCCCGCTTCTCAATCAACTCTCTTCACAACTATTGTTCCGCGAGTGATACCAGCCAATAAAGGCACAGTTCAAGTTGGAACTACTCTGCTGGTTAGTCAAGCTTTGTCACTGTAAATACTCCATTTATTGATTAAGGTTCTTCCATCAAACGGCAGTGTCTTCAACTTCGTTAATCATACAGCAGGAATTACTTCTATCACACCCATCAGTGTGTAGACCCTTCTTGTGTTCACCCATCGCCATTGTATGTATAAACACTGATAACAATGATAAAACATATTTGAATACAATTTATCTGATCAATGAAATTCAGACAGGTTTCAGCCACTTTCTCATTTGCACAAGTGAGTCGACCATCATACCTAGAAGAGAGACGAGGCCACAGAGGAGACTATTCTGAAGAAGATAAGATTGTTGAATGGGTGGTATCCCTCCCCTTCCGTCTGACATTTCTCCGTTTTTGGCCCAACATTTTCTGTTAAAATATTCTCCTTGTCATTCTCATTCCCTACCCCGCTTTTTCAGAGTTGTCGTAGCATGGACCAAAAACAGAGAAGTCCCCGCCCTCTCTCACCTGTTCATTCAGTGTAACTGTGTGTTTTAATGAATGGGCTTCTCGAAAAACACAGTTGACATTCCTTCTAATCTGCAAATTAGGTATTGATCAAACAAAATTTCCTTCTTGGCAACTCCTTCCCTCACCTGGCTTCTTTATTCTGTTCGATTTGTTTTCAATTGCTTCCGGCAAGACCTTTCACTAATTTCATTGTGATTCTGTTTGAGCATAATCAACTGATCCAAGTTGATGTGATGTTTTCCGAATACCTCATGGTGCTAATTCAAATGCTAATTCAAAAGTTGAAAAGAATGATTTACTACTTCTACAATAAAACTAGCTCATGAAACAGAACCATCGCTTTCCCATTCTCTTATATATTCGGTTCTCAAGCTTGCGACGAGCTGCTCGGTGTACTCTAATAGATATGTTCGCAGAAACCCATTTCCTCCCCCTGTGAGACTCCAAAGTCAACTCAACTCAAATAAACTCAATTCAATTATTTATCCATCCGGGTGAGGAGAGGGGGTTTCATTGTGGTGGCGTCTGCTTTGTGTCCGATCTTCATCATCCGATCCACTTCGATGTCTTATCTTCCGAAGACCTCACGGTAGGGCGCATGCTGAGCACCGTCGAAACAGGCAGGGAAATGCCGTATGTTTTCGTATATCAGGTGCTCTAGCATTTTGCGATGGGCGGTCTTGTGCAGTCTAATGTGCGTGTCGGCCGTGACCAAGAGCGTTTCGGCACTCCTGCTTGTCCCGACTCCCAACGCACTTCAACTTGCAGCTGGGGAGCACCCTTTCCCCCACATTCGAGGCGAAAGCCACACAGCTTCACGTTAGGTTAGGTTTACCCGGGGGTGGGTTACTACGGAGTGAGTGGGTAAAGGGAGGGGGGGGAGGGGATACAAACTTACCGTATACAAAGTCCGCGGTGCAATTGCGAAGAGAGAGAGAGAGAGAGAGAGAGAGAGAGAGAGAGAGAGAGAGAGAGAGAGAGAGAGAGAGAGAGAGAGAGAGAGAGAGAGAGAGAGAGAGAGAGAGAGAGAGAGAGAGAGAGAGAGAGAGAGAGAGAGAGAGAGAGCGAAGGTGTAGACGCGGACGTCGAATGTACTTGATGGACTGGATATAATTGGGAGAGTGAGGGCATATATAGGGGAGAGGAGGATGACCATTTATTACAGTTTGCAGCAACAGAAAAAGGATCGAAATGAATTAGAGAAAAATGATTTACAATTAATCGACATGCAAAACCTACTTGCTCATATGATATCTTTGATCATGTTCGTTCAAATAATGATAAATAGGATAAATATTATATAAATGCATAGCTACTCCATCGGTGATGATCAAATCTCTTGAGGGCACTGTGCATAACTAGCTCATTCGAATCTTTCTGTCATAACGATAATAAAACTGAACACTAAAATATCAGTAAAAATTTATCTGATCAATACAAACTTAGAGATCACAATTCGAGTTAGCGAATATAATTAGTTTGATATAACTCAGTGTACGTTGAAACGTTGAATACGACTAGCAATACTATGTACAGAAAGACACAATCAGTTAGACCAATATAGGAGATCAAAGATCAATTCTGCATACTACACTTTTAAAACTTTAACTCGATCGATAACTGAAGCTACGATGGGACATTTCTCCCGCATCGATCGAACACATCCAATGAAGATCATCTAAAGAGGAAATATTGTTGATGGTATGATCGAGAAATTTGGAGATGTGATCACGATAAATAATTATCCTCACCTTATATTTTGCCCTCGTTAGTGCTACATTCATTCGCTTCTCATCAGAAAGGAGTTCACTTCTCTCAAATAAAATGATTAGCGAAATTCAAAAGAAAAATAATCAAACCTTCCTTCCATGCAATGTTGTCCAGGCAAGAGAACAGATAACAACCTTATTTAAAGATATATCTTCAGTTCAATCGATATTCCCTACCTCCGCGTCTCTTCCCTGCCATTTATCTACCGTATTCACTTCGATTCCAGTTGGAATCGATCGACGGAGTAAATCAACTTGTTTATTGTAGACTGCTGCCACTCCAATTGATGAAGTGGCAAGACCTCGCTAAACAATTTTCATTTATATATAATATGAATCATATTTGACAATAGAAAATGTGTTTCTCTCGAACCTTAATGAATTCCTCAATGAGTTTCTTCACGATTTCCACTTCTCGTTCATTCACAATTCCTCCCGTTGATATAGATACCGTAGCAGATAATGGAGAATCATCCATCTAGAAAAGATAATGGCAAACATAACATATACAATCTACTCACCTCATCTATTCCCTCTTCATTCCCACTGGGAACATCAATAAATACGGCCGAATTATCGATTGATCCATCGAGTGCCATAGTAAGAGAAGAGGAAAGGACTGCAACTACCTTTCCATCCACTCCATCTTTCCCTCTCTATCCCCATACCTTCCTTTCTCTCCTCACTCCTCCCTTCGTACCACTCATGGACACTATTCAGACAGGCTTCAGCAACTTTCTCATTTGCACAGGAAAGTCGACCATCATAGAAGAGAGAAGATGCCACAGATGAGACTACTCTGAAAGAGAAGAGATTAATTCGATGATATCAACCATCCCTCTCTCACCTGTTCATTCTGAATTGTTTATCCAGTGTGACTGCATGTTTTGATGAATGAGCAGTAATTAATCTCTCGAAGAGTGAAGTTGACATTCCTTCCGCACTGCAGATTGGGATGGATCAATCAAAGTCTCCTTCTTGGTCATTCTTTCCCTCACCTGGCTTCTTTACTCTGTACGAGAGGTTTCAATTGTTTGGCATCTCCAACGAGAACAAATCGATCGGATGAGAGAAGAGCACCGATTAATGATGATTCGAGAACGAGAGACGATTCGTCTACCTCAATTAAAATACAATTTATATCAATTAAGAGATCACTTCGCTTATTGGAGACTATTTTAGTTCATCTTCGACCACACGAGATAGAAATTCAATTGAGGAATGAGAATTGAGGGACAGAAATCCAGGCAGAAACAATTCATAATTCCACTCACTATGCAAATACTAAATCTCCTCCACGAGAAAAGTGAATGAGTGGCTGTGGCAAGTGAAGAAGCTGCCACCACTGGCTGCAATTAATAAACAATAACTTTTATATTCCAAAAAGTTCTGCCCACTGACCGTATCAGCCAAAATCTTCTTGGCTCTAGCATATTTCTCCTGAGGAGACGAACAATCGGCCAGTTTCGATTCGAGTGTCAATCCCTGCAACGAGTCATTCAACTGGTTTCGAAACAAGGTTCATTGGTGAATCTGGATATCACTCTTGATGGAGCTGTACCGTACCTGTACTGCAGGATGGACAGACGATTGTTTTCCCAGACGAAGTAATTGAGAGGGACGAATATCCTGCACAGAATACATCATTTGCATTACGAGTTTCCATGAGAGGAGGGCATGCTGTCCCATGGAGGAAGGGGATTAGTAGGCGGTCATGTGATTCCATTGAATCATTCGACATGATTCACTCATTGTTCCACCCACATAGAGTATCTACTCTGCATCTATTCATCATCCAAGACTCCGAGATACAACCAATTGATTATCAGACACATAAACATAGTAGACAGCACAGTAATGAGACTATGGTCCCTGATTTGTGTTTATCCTCCCTCAACGGCACGACCCTATCACATTGAATCATCCCTCTAGACTAGAGGCTCTAGTACAACTATGATAATACCACATGGTCACACTTTCTTCCCTACCATCTTTTCGTCCTTCGATCTCACCATCCGCCCATGATGAATCCATTCTCTCTTCATAACTCATAATCTCTCTATCGGTCACCAGAAAACAGAACAGAGTGCAGCTATGCTAATTTGTGCAGCACAATCGTATTACTCCTACTGGAAAGCAATTCTATGATAGTATAAATGAAGCCTCGTTCATCACTCACTCATATCCAATCATCAATCTTCTCTCAATGGCTCGTTTCTTCCTTCTCATCCTCACTTCTCCTCTTCTCTCCACAGCCTTCCCATTCCTTGGAGGAGGACTCTTCGGAAGTGGCAATGGTCAGTTACCAATTCATTCTACCGTATTCCAATCCTACCGTATTCCAGGTGATCTTTCCTCTTCCCTTGGTCTTCAAGCTCGTCCCAACTTCCAATTTGCAGCTGATGTGGGAACTGGCGCAGCTGGTGAGTCTCTCATGACTCCTCCCTTCATCCTTCTCTCCTCTCCCCTCTCAGGTGCCATCGATGCCGCTACTCAAGCCTTCGTCAATGGTCTACTCGGAATCGGAGGATCAGTCATCGATGGAGCTGCTGGATTGGGCAAGGCTGGACTATCTGGAGGTAATCCCTCTTCTCTCACTATTCACTCTATTCAATCTATCCCATCTGCAGCAGCTGGAGTGGGCGGAGCATTGGGAGGAGCTGCAGCAGGTGCAGCATCTGCAGCAGGAAAGGGAGCGGCCAGTCTGGGAGGATCACTCGGAAGCACTCTCGACTTCGGATTGAGTGGAAATGGAAATGCCCAGATTGAGGCTGCACTTGCAAAGTGGGTCGACCTCTATAGAATGGATAGTCTACATTCATCTATCCTTTCAGATACTTGGCTGCAGTTGCATCAGCTGGTGCGGGTGCAAGTGGATCAGTTGGAGTGAACGGAGGAGCAACTCTTTCCCCGGTTAGTCTCTCCTTCCTTCCTTCCCTTCCCTCATCCCTTCCCTCATTCAGGCCATTCGTGCAGCCATTCAAGATGCAATCTCTGGTGCATTCTCTGATGCTCTTCGTGGATCGGGATCTGTCTCTCTCGGACCATTTGGTATGCAGATACAATCAATAGAAACTAATACAATGTCCTTGACAGGATCGATCGGAGCCGGAGCCGGAATCAAGAAGGCCGTCAATGGAACTGTTGGAGGAGCAGCGGAAATCGGATTCTAGACTACCATCCCATACTCATACTCATACTATACTCACTGCTTAACTTATACAACTAATCAAACTAATCTCTACCTCGAACAACCTCCTATCTCATGACTGTACATAACAAATTATTTGGGAAATAAAGGCATATGGTATATTATCGGGACTGTTCTTTCACCTTTGCAATCTTTGCGAGTAGATTATCCACAGCAGAATGAGTGTACGCTGTGACCAGTACCTGACGAGTTATTTGTTCACACTTTCCATCTACAAATCGATTCTCTCTACCGTATGACCCAGTGCGACTATCGATCGAACGAGTGCGACGAGAGTCGAAGTCTTTCCTGTAATCATATGATTTCACTTCTATTCTACATACAATCTTCTCAACCTGATCCCGGCAGTCCTTCAATAAGAGCATAGTCTGAAGCACACAACGACTTCACAACTGCTGCTACCTAAAGAGTAAACTATTAATGATTATTCCTTTCATCCTCTATTCCATAAATTATCCCTTTCCACTAATTAATTCTTCCTCACCTGTCCACTAATCAATCCCTTGACGACTCCCTTCACTGTGCTCACATCTCCACTCTTCAATTTAATCGTCGAAGGAGTTTCCAGATCGATAAGAAGTGAACGAAGACGATTACTGTAATTGAATACGGTAGTCAATCATCTCACTCTACAGTAGTCACCATCGCTCTTCTCCATTCATAAGAGAGACAAGATTACTCAATTGAATAGCGTGTACTGTAGTACTCTCATATCGATCGAGATGAAATAGTTGATCAGTTCTGATTATGATACATTTAGTATCTATCAATAAATACAATATATATTCACTTCTTTGCTCTTCTCTTTTGCAATCCTCCACTCTCCAGTGGCAATTTCCGATCAGAAATGATTGTTACTGTATCTCCTGGAATCAATAAACTAACGATGTACTCAATCACAGTCGATTAACCGTATTCATCCACTTCAATAATTGGTCCCATCACTACAGCAGGCGCATCATCTGTGGATACAATAACGAAATCTCCTTTTGAGAAGATTGAAAGAGAGGAAGAAGAGGATTGGGAGAGTGTTCGAGTCCTATAACAATAAATATATGTTTTTACATTTAAAAAAAAACCACGCGTTCTAACAAGGAGTGAAAGAGTACCTCTTAAGCGTGACATTCCACTTTCCCGATTCAATTCCAGTTTCCACACATTTCGTAACTCTCAGATTAGCCATCGAGGTCATTGGTGAAAGAGATTCCCTTAAACAATACCATTCACTCAAAGAATCACAGTCATACTCTCTAGTTTCATCTTAACCAGCAAGAAGTTACGAAAAAGATGAGTTTATTCAGTGATTATTGGAGTAATCTATCTCACCTTTTACTAGCGGGTAATTCCCATATATCACTTAATGGTCTCTTATCTCTTCTCGATGCAATCCACTCCAAACTTTGCCATCGTTGCCATCTGAAATACATCAAACATAAACGTAACTTCATAACTTTTTATTTTATTTTGAGCCAATCACTAAATTTCGAAAAGTCATTCAAATTTCGCTTACTTTCTGAAGTACTCGAGATGTTTCTCGCTGAGATGTTCAGTCATTTGCAATTGGAATGCAATCGCTTCGTCAGAGGGAAGAGATTCAGAGGGACTGAAATGATTCAATCCTATCCACTTCATTCAGTAACTACTAATTATAGAAAGATTCACCTCTTTTCTTCCTCTTCCTTCCCTTCTCTTCTCTCAAATGCTTTTCCATACAGAGTACAGGCTGCGGCATAGTCACATTTCTTACAGAAATGAGTATCCGATCGAGGAACTGATCAATATTATTGATATTATCATTACAATCGTATTCATCATCAATTGATACCTGGTAGTTTATCATATCTCGATCCAGATCCAATGAATGTGGCTACATCGTTACGACGTGAGATTATCCCCTTCAGTTCAGCTGACTAAATAAATATGACTCATTACTAACGAACTAGGATCCAAGGTAAACGATTGACGGACAATATCACTAATCCTTCTTGAATTGTATTTCAGTGTCAGATAAATCGTACCCTCGGTTGTACTCTCCTTGTAGTTCCATCCTTGAGATAAAGAAGAGAACCCTCATGAATAGGAAGTGAATATCGATGAGCGAGCATCATTGTGTACATTAGCACCTATGGAAGAGATCGATCACGTATTATTAACTTTAAAGTGTATTTTTTAAGCTTCACGTTCCATTTCAAAGATACTATAGATAATTTAAAATAATATTTCTTCTACCATTTTCTTACCTGTCCTGCATGATCAGCACTAGCAGAACTCTTGCCAGTCTTCAATTCCAAAGGAAGCAGCCAATGTTGAGTGGAATGAGAGAAGGGAGAACGATGAATTGTCGCATCTACCTGCATGCAACCAAACTTATCACATAAATACAATTGGGATCTATAAATACCTCCAAACTGACGTCGATTTTCCCTTTGAGACCGAGTGCAGGCATCCAAATATTCTCTTCGATGTCATGTACCTGTGACACGATCCATCTTCGAATGATCTTTCTCCTCATTATTCTCACCTCTCTAATCATCGCTCCTCCCTCCATTCTCTTTTGTTCTCCTCCACTTTTCTTCGGCATATACGAATTTACCCAATCGATAATCACCTGTATCGATAGAGTAGCCACACTATTGAATCCATATTTCCTTTCTTGCATATATTTTCAGATATGCCTTGATACTCAAATCGATAACTACCATACATCGACATACGGTTCCAATTCTCCCTCGAATGAATCTGTCGTGAGATTGCATGCGGTCATAGAGATTATCACCTGAGATGGATGTCATCAAGTGGAATAACTTCCTATACCACCAACCTCATCCATGATGACATCTCTCCATCGAGAGAGTAGCCATTCTCTCGTTAGATGGAAGGATGGAGGAGTAAGAAGGGCTGCCTACATTGGATTTAATCCAAAGTAAGATCTAGCAAAACAATGCATAATGTAATCGATATTCCATACCTGGAAGAGTTCGTGGATGATAATTCCCATTAGCATTGCTTTCGAAACAGCATTTCCTCCTCCTTTGAGACGATCATTCAATACAGCCTGAGGAAGGGAGAAATCATTAGGAAGAAATCGTAGTTATCGTACCTTTCGTGCACAGAAGAACGAGTTGACTACGGTAGTGCAGGGAATAAGGGCATCTGTTTGAGTGACTACCATACCTTCTTCATCGTTTACTAACCACTCCTGAGAACAGTTTAAAAATCGATTTGACATTGTAAACTTACGGTATCCGACCACTTCTTGGCTCCAATAACTCGAATAGTGGAGCCATCACGCACCTCACATGACTGCCACATTCCCTGTGACATCGATTTATCTTCCAATATTCCGCTAGTTGTAATATTCACCTGTAGGTAGACAACACATATTTGGGCGTTCTCCTTATCATCACTTGCATTCCTGCAATGGAGAGTCGTTGTTCCATCTAAATCAATTAATGTATCACTAATTGAAGAAGACCATCATACCAGATAACTCTACTGATATCACGAATAGATGGTGATGACGAGATGAGGAAAAGGAAAGAGGTAGATCGGCCAGCGATGGGAATCCATTTACGTTCTCATCTAAAATTAACGATATTTGAACTCATCGTAATCAACAGCACGTAGGTACCGTAAACATGAGAATCGTCAATTTGTTTCTTAGGTGATCGTTTTTTCAAGGGTGAATTGACTGCAGATTTTGACAGTCGCGCTCGTTTAGGTGTCTCTTCGAAGTCAATCGAGCTGAATTAGAGGAGGTTGAATGGAACAAGAGTATGGAAGTCTCACTTATCAAAACTGTCCTCGTTATCCGACTTTATCTTATCTTGTGAAGGTTTGAGCACGGCCGAAGTTCTTTTGCGAGAGGAACTTCCTTCGACAACCTGCACAACGACTGTCAATAAGGATCAGCTACAGTTGTGTCTACAGTGCCAGGCGGAGGCTCTTACCTTTTCCTTTGAAGTTGAGGGGAGGGCATTTTCGATGGGGAGATCATGGTCGTCATCAAATGAGTCGTACTCCTCTTCACCACTCATCAACCTTCAATTAAAAAAACTTGCAATGAACAGTTCAAATATGATACCGCGGAATGATAAAAATATTTTTCATACGATCACCATCACTAGTGTTCTACCGTCTAGATAATCTAAGACGCACAACAGAGAACAAAATCGATAAAAAAATAGAGAATCCGCTGAAATAAAACTCCCGCTCAAAATTTGCTCCCACACCACGAATTCCTATTTCCTGGATATCCATGGATACCGACGCCGATTGCGAACAAGTACCGTAATCACTATCCATTATCGATTTTGCAGCAGTTGTCTTCGTTTGATATGTAAATGCTTCGAAAATCAAATTTTATCAACAAATACAGAATTGTTTTCTAGACAAAATTATGGCCACATATTCATTAGTTAACGAACTATGTATGTGGCAACAATATATTATAATAGATACAGACCAATATATACAGATATAAAATATCTAAAAGAACTAGCGAGTTACTTGTAAAACGACAGTCTATAATCTTCCAGTAGCCATTCCATAATGACTATTCATGATGACAGTGCTAATAATTCTCTTAAGCCGAATATTGTCATCCTTCAGTCTCGATGCTTCATGGAGAAGTGACGTGTTATTTGCACTTCTAATTTTATTGTAGGCTTCCACTTTCCTTGCCTTCACATCCCGATTCCTCCTTTGTTCCTTCAGAGTCTGTATTTACCCAATTAAAATACTTTTTTATAGTGTCCATCACCTTATCTTTCTCGTTCTCTTCTGATCTCGTACCGGCGTTCTTCCTTTGTATTTCCTCCTTCTTCTATAAATAATTTACTTGATCAAATTTTTTTATTATCCGCTCACTTTTTCATCTTTCAAGTGAATAAGCTGAGAACTACGCAATTTCGTCATGGCTTCGTGCAACGAATCACGAGATTTCTGAATGTTCAAATTTAGTATCGCACTCGTACTGGACATACGAATCTATCGGTTTATCCATTTCACTAATAATAAGAAAATCAGTTATTATCTCTAAAAGGCAGTAGGATGATGCATACCAAAAGTGTATGAACTTTCTTTATCGCTGCATCATTATCCTTTACGAGTTTTACGTTGTGCTTCTTACACTTTTCGAGTCGAGCCTTGAAATCAATCATTGAAGAGTGAAAAACCATGACAATGAACTAACCTTTAGATACTGTTCTTTTTCTTTTCCTTCCCATGTATCTGTCGTATTGAGAAACTGCTCTCGAAGCGATCTGAATGTATCGTTTGTGATTTGAACCCATGGTCATTGTGTGCCCTGCTACATAAATACGCTTCAAAATAATAGCCGTACTGTTCATTATCCATTCCTCCATCACGAATCTTCACTTCATCTTTGACACTCTTCTTCTTCGGTGACTTATTCTTAGCGGGGGACTTCTCCTTCACAACTTCCGTCCTCTTCGATATATTTTTTGTTGAATTCTTTTCCGCAACCTTAAGGGATATCATCAATCCGATCTCTTTATATGATAGTTCACGAGGAAGTATAATCACACCTTTTGAATTTTATTCGATGGTTGCTCCTGAGATATACTCGATTTTCGTTTTCGTGACACTGGAGACTTCTGCAATTAATCAAGTTCATGGTAGGTCTAATTGCTTTTCACCGATTTGTTCTATGAATCTACTAGATGTGTTCACATGATCTGGGAAGAATAGGAAAACCCATACCTGAATGACCTTCACACATTCAGAGTTCTCTTCTTTTCCTTGTGATTCTACTCTTCTCCTCGTACCCGCCATTCTACATATTTATCTTTGAACATCTTTGAAACATACGCGAAGAATGGCAACGATTTTTTCACTGGCGGTTGCTGAGCACCGAAATGTAAGAAAGAGTTGATTCCAATAGTTTCCAATTACTTGAGAGATGCCCTCTACTTTTGAACAATTTTAATATTTTCGAAAACTTCAGGGTCTTCATATTCTTCATGAAGAGTGAGCGTTGTTGTTATTATTTTGGTCAAAGAGGCAAATAAATCTTTGGGATTTTGAGCACATTTTGAAAGAAATATCCTTCGTTTTGAATTCATAAAACAATGGGAATAAAATTAGTCTTTCAAAAACTCTTCACTTGCCAGCCCTAGTATTTTCTTCAACGCCTCTTCAACACAAGAAATAAATAGAATTACGGAATTCTCAATCACAATTGTGAAGATAGTACACTACAAATCCACTGTGCTAGTGTGATTAGCGTTTACTCAAAATCTAGATACTCAAAACATTTATGATGAAAATAAAGAACAACAAAGTTG
>OU461584.1:13316211-13495041 GCA_911812115.1 Pristionchus exspectatus | reverse complement strand
TCCACTTCTCTTCCCTCCCCCCTGAGGATTCCATTGTGATTACCATTGTAATTTCAATCATCCAATCAATCCATTCTATCCATTGACCACTCTCCACTCTCACTACGTTTCACCAGTTCGGTCATGTCAGTCCGTCATTTTGCGAGTCTGCCCACAGCAACCGCATTCAGCACAGTAATCATGTTACTTGCCTCCATTTCACACCGCCGCCCGTGGAAACGAGAAGATCAATGATGTGCAATCCTCGTCCGTCGCTTCGTCATACACCCTCTTCCTCGATGGACCACCTTTGGTTAGTTTCGGGCCGGTTGGCACCGTCACTTTATTCGTCTATTGTTGTGTCCCATAGGAAATTTTCCGTTCTTACCTCACTATTGTTCCGACCCAACCTATTTCTTGTAACCTCATCGTCAGAGCAACCAAGTTGTCTCTCACTTCCACATCATCGTTCATTCCATCATCCATTCATTCCATTTCATTCATTTCACTCATTCACTTCCGTCCCCCCGAGTGTACCAAATTCCATCAATTTGATACCCAATACCCACTACCGTACTGCCATGAGGTCGTTGTCGTCCAACGCCTCATTTGCATGTGCACTTTCCCCATTTACGTCTGACCTTTCCAATTACCAGTCTGGTAATATTACAGTAATTTCATTAGCATAATTAGCGTCCTTTCACTCATCACTTTACATAATCACTCATCCTCGCCTATAAAAGGATGCGCACCCTTCCAATCCTCAGAGCACCAGCCGAACCTCTCCTCGCTCATACGCGAGTATCCACTGTGCAGGGCCAAGACCCTCACAGCCATACATGATCTCCGAGTAGATCCCGACCGCCATGAGAGCCCCAGCAGAACCTCTCGCTCCCCATCATCACTCGTCACACCTCTTCCATCCCTTTCCCCCTTTTGTCACACTTCACCGTTTTCTCTTGTAAGATGAATATTCTTTATTGATTTCACTTGCATTCTCACACCGCGATACTAACACGATACTGCCCATCCGGGGTAAGAATCGCGTACAGTATTCAATCCTATCCAGCATTTACCAATAAATAAGAGATTATTGATTCGATTAGGATTAACATACTGGACGCATTTGGAAAACCTATAAAGTTTCATTTTGGCTCGACCATTTGTACATTACATTTTGTAAAAATTAAGTCTTAATGCCTGCCGTGATTGTTCCGAATATTTGATTATCTGGATCATCAAAGGAGGACCCAGGACGGATTCTCATCGGCTCAAGTGATCTACGGTCAAGAAAGCCCCACTCAAGAAGGCTGCTTCGTGAATTTACTCTTAACCACGCAAGTCAGAACTCCTGGCTGGATGATACGCTTTGTGGCTCAAGATCTATCGACTCAACGCGACGGACAATCGACACAAAAGCTAAGAAGAAACCATCCCTTGGCCATTTCACTGAGTACGAAGATCCCAATCCCCTCCATTATGATTTTCCCCCTGCAGGCAATATGCCTTGAATCAGGATAAATGTATGTATCTAGTATTTGATTATGATAAAATCGATTTCATGAATCTTTTGCAAAATAGCAATTAGAATGGTGGAAAATTTGTCGGAATTCGAAATCACGAGGACGAGGAATTACAGGATCGTAAAACGTCTTCGTGTTTGCAATTCCGTCTTTTCTGGAATCGCCAGTAGTAGTATTATTACGTATTGAGCGGTACAACTTTTGTACCGCTCAATACATACCAAACTTTTCAAGGTCATATTTTAGGTATAGACTGGTCCGTACAATTTTCCGGATTAGCCGGCATGATATTTTCAAGACCATATTTTAAAGCTACGATTTCCGTACAGCCTTTTTCGGTACAATTTCCATAATAGATGCCATGCAATTATCAAGGACATTATTTTTTACTGGTCCATTTTCTTTTCCGATCCTTTCGCTTTCATTTTCCATTTTTTTTCGAATTTTTTGATTGACAGGCTTCCGTTACAAACTTATTGACAGGCATGAGTCATCGTTACCGTGTTCTTCCCGATTTTTCGATATTTTAATATTCGCATTGTATAACTCTAGAATTGGCTGTCACGCAGTTCATCACCATCCATCACGGCGTCCGTCACGAATCATCCCGATCCGTTCGAAACGTGACGAAAAGTATCACCAGTCGTTAACGATCGGGACGCTTCGTGACAACGGGGAATACGCATAGTCGCGTCGTGACACCTGGTGTCACGCTACGTCACTCCGTGACGTCAAAATTGAGGATGTTCGAAAATTGAAAAAGTTTTTAGATGCATTTTGTAGCTATAAATGCGTATGCTGACAATGGGACTTTTTGCGATTTGCGACAAAAAATATTTTCAATCCAAATGCTTTTCCACCGCCATTTTCTTGGTTGACATTGGCATTTTCATCCCTATTATCATTAGTTGAAAGTTTGAGCACAGGATCATGGCACAAACGGTGTGCGTAGTGCGAAGTTGCACTTGATGATGTATAGTCCTCTCTGCGCAACTACACCATAAGGGTCATAGCATAGTGGGTAATACATCGGCATTCGAATCAACGGGTAGGTAGTCTCTGGGTTCGGCTCTACCCGGCGCAGCTTTATTTTTGCTAAATTTTCCTCGTCTTACACCTACATTCGTCCACGATCGTGACGCCTTTTGTCACGCAGTCCGTCACGAAACGTCTCATGTAACGGACAGTTCTTGAACCGTGACGGTTCGTGATGGACGCCGGGACGGATGGTGATGAACTGCGTGACAGCGAATTCTAGAGAATGATTTGCCATTTTTTGTATGACTTTTCAATTCTAAAAGTTTAAATTTTCGCATTCTATTTACCGGTCTTTTATGCCGTATGACCTTTCAAATAATCATAATTCATAATTTTATATTTCTTCTTAGGCTATTTTCATGTAACTTGCAAATAAGGTTTCTTCCAAAACTGTTTCATTTTATCCTCCCTTCTTATCTCTCTCCTCGGGGAATGACAAGATGAGTCTCCTCGGGGAATGACAAGATGAGTCTCCTCGGGAATGACAAGATGAGTCTCCTCGGGAATGACAGATGAGTCTCCTCGGGAATGACAAGATGAGTCTCCTCGGGGAATGACAAGATGAGTCTCCTCGGGGAATGACAAGATGAGTCTCCTCGGGAATGACAAGATGAGTCTCCTCGGGAATGACAAGATGAGTCTCCTCGGGGAATGACAGATGAGTCTCCTCGGGGAATGACAAGATGAGTCTCCTCGGGGAATGACAATGAGTCTCCTCGGGGAATGACAAGATGAGTCTCCTCGGGAATGACAAGATGAGTCTCCTCGGGGAATGACAAGATGAGTCTCCTCGGGGAATGACAAGATGAGTCTCCTCGGGGAATGACAAGATGAGTCTCCTCGGGGAATGACAAGATGAGTCTCCTCGGGGATGACAAGATGAGTCTCCTCGGGGAATGACAAGATGAGTCTCCTCGGGGAATGACAAGATGAGTCTCCTCGGGGAATGACAAGATGAGTCTCCTCGGGAATGACAAGATGAGTCTCCTCGGGGAATGACAAGATGAGTCTCCTCGGGGAATGACAAGATGAGTCTCCTCGGGGAATGACAAGATGAGTCTCCTCGGGGAATGACAAGATGAGTCTCCTCGGGGAATGACAAGATGAGTCTCCTCGGGAATGACAAGATGAGTCTCCTCGGGGAATGACAAGATGAGTCTCCTCGGGAATGACAAGATGAGTCTCCTCGGGGAATGACAAGATGAGTCTCCTCGGGGAATGACAAGATGAGTCTCCTCGGGGAATGACAAGATGAGTCTCCTCGGGGAATGACAAGATGAGTCTCCTCGGGGAATGACAGATGAGTCTCCTCGGGAATGACAAGATGAGTCTCCTCGGGGAATGACAAGATGAGTCTCCTCGGGGAATGACAAGATGAGTCTCCTCGGGAATGACAAGATGAGTCTCCTCGGGGAATGACAAGATGAGTCTCCTCGGGGAATGACAAGATGAGTCTCCTCGGGGAATGACAAGATGAGTCTCCTCGGGGAATGACAAGATGAGTCTCCTCGGGAATGACAAGATGAGTCTCCTCGGGGAATGACAAGATGAGTCTCCTCGGGGAATGACAAGATGAGTCTCCTCGGGGAATGACAAGATGAGTCTCCTCGGGGAATGACAAGATGAGTCTCCTCGGGGAATGACAAGATGAGTCTCCTCGGGGAATGACAAGATGAGTCTCCTCGGGGAATGACAAGATGAGTCTCCTCGGGGAATGACAAGATGAGTCTCCTCGGGGAATGACAAGATGAGTCTCCTCGGGGAATGACAAGATGAGTCTCCTCGGGGAATGACAAGATGAGTCTCCTCGGGGAATGACAAGATGAGTCTCCTCGGGGAATGACAAGATGAGTCTCCTCGGGGAATGACAAGATGAGTCTCCTCGGGGAATGACAAGATGATCTCCTCGGGGAATGACAAGATGAGTCTCCTCGGGGAATGACAAGATGAGTCTCCTCGGGGAATGACAAGATGAGTCTCCTCGGGAATGACAAGATGAGTCTCCTCGGGGAATGACAAGATGAGTCTCCTCGGGGAATGACAAGATGAGTCTCCTCGGGGAATGACAAGATGAGTCTCCTCGGGGAATGACAAGATGAGTCTCCTCGGGGAATGACAAGATGAGTCTCCTCGGGGAATGACAAGATGAGTCTCCTCGGGGAATGACAAGATGAGTCTCCTCGGGGAATGACAAGATGAGTCTCCTCGGGGAATGACAAGATGAGTCTCCTCGGGGAATGACAAGATGAGTCTCCTCGGGGAATGACAAGATGAGTCTCCTCGGGGAATGACAAGATGAGTCTCCTCGGGGAATGACAAGATGAGTCTCCTCGGGAATGACAAGATGAGTCTCCTCGGGGAATGACAAGATGAGTCTCCTCGGGGAATGACAAGATGAGTCTCCTCGGGGAATGACAAGATGAGTCTCCTCGGGGAATGACAAGATGAGTCTCCTCGGGGAATGACAAGATGAGTCTCCTCGGGGAATGACAAGATGAGTCTCCTCGGGAATGACAAGATGAGTCTCCTCGGGGAATGACAAGATGAGTCTCCTCGGGAATGACAAGATGAGTCTCCTCGGGGAATGACAAGATGAGTCTCCTCGGGGAATGACAAGATGATCTCCTCGGGGAATGACAAGATGAGTCTCCTCGGGGAATGACAAGATGAGTCTCCTCGGGAATGACAAGATGAGTCTCCTCGGGGAATGACAAGATGAGTCTCCTCGGGGAATGACAAGATGAGTCTCCTCGGGGAATGACAAGATGAGTCTCCTCGGGGAATGACAAGATGAGTCTCCTCGGGGAATGACAAGATGAGTCTCCTCGGGAATGACAAGATGAGTCTCCTCGGGGAATGACAAGATGAGTCTCCTCGGGGAATGACAAGATGAGTCTCCTCGGGGAATGACAAGATGAGTCTCCTCGGGAATGACAAGATGAGTCTCCTCGGGGAATGACAAGATGAGTCTCCTCGGGGAATGACAAGATGAGTCTCCTCGGGGAATGACAAGATGAGTCTCCTCGGGGAATGACAAGATGAGTCTCCTCGGGAATGACAAGATGAGTCTCCTCGGGGAATGACAAGATGAGTCTCCTCGGGGAATGACAAGATGAGTCTCCTCGGGGAATGACAAGATGAGTCTCCTCGGGGAATGACAAGATGAGTCTCCTCGGGGAATGACAAGATGAGTCTCCTCGGGGAATGACAAGATGAGTCTCCTCGGGGAATGACAAGATGAGTCTCCTCGGGGAATGACAAGATGAGTCTCCTCGGGGAATGACAAGATGAGTCTCCTCGGGGAATGACAAGATGAGTCTCCTCGGGAATGACAAGATGAGTCTCCTCGGGGAATGACAAGATGAGTCTCCTCGGGGAATGACAAGATGAGTCTCCTCGGGGAATGACAAGATGAGTCTCCTCGGGGAATGACAAGATGAGTCTCCTCGGGGAATGACAAGATGAGTCTCCTCGGGGAATGACAAGATGAGTCTCCTCGGGGAATGACAAGATGAGTCTCCTCGGGGAATGACAAGATGAGTCTCCTCGGGGAATGACAAGATGAGTCTCCTCGGGGAATGACAAGATGAGTCTCCTCGGGGAATGACAAGATGAGTCTCCTCGGGGAATGACAAGATGAGTCTCCTCGGGGAATGACAAGATGAGTCTCCTCGGGAATGACAAGATGAGTCTCCTCGGGGAATGACAAGATGAGTCTCCTCGGGGAATGACAAGATGAGTCTCCTCGGGGAATGACAAGATGAGTCTCCTCGGGAATGACAAGATGAGTCTCCTCGGGGAATGACAAGAGTCTCCTCGGGGAATGACAAGATGAGTCTCCTCGGGGAATGACAAGATGAGTCTCCTCGGGGAATGACAAGATGAGTCTCCTCGGGAATGACAAGATGAGTCTCCTCGGGGAATGACAAGATGAGTCTCCTCGGGGAATGACAAGATGAGTCTCCTCGGGGAATGACAAGATGAGTCTCCTCGGGGAATGACAAGATGAGTCTCCTCGGGGAATGACAAGATGAGTCTCCTCGGGGAATGACAAGATGAGTCTCCTCGGGGAATGACAAGATGAGTCTCCTCGGGAATGACAAGATGAGTCTCCTCGGGGAATGACAAGATGAGTCTCCTCGGGGAATGACAAGATGAGTCTCCTCGGGGAATGACAAGATGAGTCTCCTCGGGGAATGACAAGATGAGTCTCCTCGGGGAATGACAAGATGAGTCTCCTCGGGAATGACAAGATGAGTCTCCTCGGGGAATGACAAGATGAGTCTCCTCGGGAATGACAAGATGAGTCTCCTCGGGGAATGACAAGATGAGTCTCCTCGGGGAATGACAAGATGAGTCTCCTCGGGGAATGACAAGATGAGTCTCCTCGGGGAATGACAAGATGAGTCTCCTCGGGGAATGACAAGATGAGTCTCCTCGGGGAATGACAAGATGAGTCTCCTCGGGGAATGACAAGATGAGTCTCCTCGGGGAATGACAAGATGAGTCTCCTCGGGAATGACAAGATGAGTCTCCTCGGGAATGACAAGATGAGTCTCCTCGGGGAATGACAAGATGAGTCTCCTCGGAGTCTCCTCGGGGAATGACAAGATGAGTCTCCTCGGGGAATGACAAGATGAGTCTCCTCGGGTCTCCTCGGGGAATGACAAGATGAGTCTCCTCGGGAATGACAAGATGAGTCTCCTCGGGGAATGACAAGATGAGTCTCCTCGGGGAATGACAAGATGAGTCTCCTCGGGAATGACAAGATGAGTCTCCTCGGGGAATGACAAGATGAGTCTCCTCGGGGAATGACAAGATGAGTCTCCTCGGGGAATGACAAGATGAGTCTCCTCGGGGAATGACAAGATGAGTCTCCTCGGGGAATGACAAGATGAGTCTCCTCGGGGAATGACAAGATGAGTCTCCTCGGGGAATGACAAGATGAGTCTCCTCGGGGAATGACAAGATGAGTCTCCTCGGGGAATGACAAGATGAGTCTCCTCGGGAATGACAAGATGAGTCTCCTCGGGGAATGACAAGATGAGTCTCCTCGGGGAATGACAAGATGAGTCTCCTCGGGAATGACAAGATGAGTCTCCTCGGGGAATGACAAGATGAGTCTCCTCGGGGAATGACAAGATGAGTCTCCTCGGGGAATGACAAGATGAGTCTCCTCGGGGAATGACAAGATGAGTCTCCTCGGGGAATGACAAGATGAGTCTCCTCGGGGAATGACAAGATGAGTCTCCTCGGGGAATGACAAGATGAGTCTCCTCGGGGAATGACAAGATGAGTCTCCTCGGGAATGACAAGATGAGTCTCCTCGGGGAATGACAAGATGAGTCTCCTCGGGGAATGACAAGATGAGTCTCCTCGGGGAATGACAAGATGAGTCTCCTCGGGGAATGACAAGATGAGTCTCCTCGGGGAATGACAAGATGAGTCTCCTCGGGGAATGACAAGATGAGTCTCCTCGGGGAATGACAAGATGAGTCTCCTCGGGGAATGACAAGATGAGTCTCCTCGGGGAATGACAAGATGAGTCTCCTCGGGGAATGACAAGATGAGTCTCCTCGGGGAATGACAAGATGAGTCTCCTCGGGAATGACAAGATGAGTCTCCTCGGGAATGACAAGATGAGTCTCCTCGGGGAATGACAAGATGAGTCTCCTCGGGGAATGACAAGATGAGTCTCCTCGGGGAATGACAAGATGAGTCTCCTCGGGGAATGACAAGATGAGTCTCCTCGGGAATGACAAGATGAGTCTCCTCGGGGAATGACAAGATGAGTCTCCTCGGGGAATGACAAGATGAGTCTCCTCGGGGAATGACAAGATGAGTCTCCTCGGGGAATGACAAGATGAGTCTCCTCGGGGAATGACAAGATGAGTCTCCTCGGGGAATGACAGATGATCTCCTCGGGAATGACAAGATGAGTCTCCTCGGGGAATGACAAGATGAGTCTCCTCGGGGAATGACAAGATGAGTCTCCTCGGGGAATGACAAGATGAGTCTCCTCGGGGAATGACAAGATGAGTCTCCTCGGGGAATGACAAGATGAGTCTCCTCGGGGAATGACAAGATGAGTCTCCTCGGGAATGACAAGATGAGTCTCCTCGGGGAATGACAAGATGAGTCTCCTCGGGAATGACAAGATGAGTCTCCTCGGGGAATGACAAGATGAGTCTCCTCGGGGAATGACAAGATGAGTCTCCTCGGGGAATGACAAGATGAGTCTCCTCGGGGAATGACAAGATGAGTCTCCTCGGGGAATGACAAGATGAGTCTCCTCGGGAATGACAAGATGAGTCTCCTCGGGAATGACAAGATGAGTCTCCTCGGGGAATGACAAGATGAGTCTCCTCGGGGAATGACAAGATGAGTCTCCTCGGGGAATGACAAGATGAGTCTCCTCGGGGAATGACAAGATGAGTCTCCTCGGGGAATGACAAGATGAGTCTCCTCGGGAATGACAAGATGAGTCTCCTCGGGGAATGACAAGATGAGTCTCCTCGGGGAATGACAAGATGAGTCTCCTCGGGGAATGACAAGATGAGTCTCCTCGGGAATGACAAGATGAGTCTCCTCGGGGAATGACAAGATGAGTCTCCTCGGGAATGACAAGATGAGTCTCCTCGGGGAATGACAAGATGAGTCTCCTCGGGGAATGACAAGATGAGTCTCCTCGGGGAATGACAAGATGAGTCTCCTCGGGGAATGACAAGATGAGTCTCCTCGGGGAATGACAAGATGAGTCTCCTCGGGGAATGACAAGATGAGTCTCCTCGGGGAATGACAAGATGAGTCTCCTCGGGAATGACAAGATGAGTCTCCTCGGGAATGACAAGATGAGTCTCCTCGGGGAATGACAAGATGAGTCTCCTCGGGAATGACAAGATGAGTCTCCTCGGGAATGACAAGATGAGTCTCCTCGGGGAATGACAAGATGAGTCTCCTCGGGGAATGACAAGATGAGTCTCCTCGGGGAATGACAAGATGAGTCTCCTCGGGAATGACAAGATGAGTCTCCTCGGGGAATGACAAGATGAGTCTCCTCGGGGAATGACAAGATGAGTCTCCTCGGGGAATGACAAGATGAGTCTCCTCGGGGAATGACAAGATGAGTCTCCTCGGGGAATGACAAGATGAGTCTCCTCGGGGAATGACAAGATGAGTCTCCTCGGGGAATGACAAGATGAGTCTCCTCGGGGAATGACAAGATGAGTCTCCTCGGGGAATGACAAGATGAGTCTCCTCGGGGAATGACAAGATGAGTCTCCTCGGGGAATGACAAGATGAGTCTCCTCGGGAATGACAAGATGAGTCTCCTCGGGGAATGACAAGATGAGTCTCCTCGGGGAATGACAAGATGAGTCTCCTCGGGAATGACAAGATGAGTCTCCTCGGGGAATGACAAGATGAGTCTCCTCGGGGAATGACAAGATGAGTCTCCTCGGGGAATGACAAGATGAGTCTCCTCGGGGAATGACAAGATGAGTCTCCTCGGGGAATGACAAGATGAGTCTCCTCGGGGAATGACAAGATGAGTCTCCTCGGGAATGACAAGATGAGTCTCCTCGGGGAATGACAAGATGAGTCTCCTCGGGGAATGACAAGATGAGTCTCCTCGGGGAATGACAAGATGAGTCTCCTCGGGGAATGACAAGATGAGTCTCCTCGGGGAATGACAAGATGAGTCTCCTCGGGGAATGACAAGATGAGTCTCCTCGGGGAATGACAAGATGAGTCTCCTCGGGGAATGACAAGATGAGTCTCCTCGGGGAATGACAAGATGAGTCTCCTCGGGGAATGACAATGAGTCTCCTCGGGGAATGACAAGATGAGTCTCCTCGGGGAATGACAAGATGAGTCTCCTCGGGAATGACAAGATGAGTCTCCTCGGGGAATGACAAGATGAGTCTCCTCGGGGAATGACAGATGAGTCTCCTCGGGGAATGACAAGATGAGTCTCCTCGGGGAATGACAAGATGAGTCTCCTCGGGGAATGACAAGATGAGTCTCCTCGGGGAATGACAAGATGAGTCTCCTCGGGGAATGACAAGATGAGTCTCCTCGGGGAATGACAAGATGAGTCTCCTCGGGGAATGACAAGATGAGTCTCCTCGGGGAATGACAAGATGAGTCTCCTCGGGGAATGACAAGATGAGTCTCCTCGGGGAATGACAAGATGAGTCTCCTCGGGGAATGACAAGATGAGTCTCCTCGGGGAATGACAAGATGAGTCTCCTCGGGGAATGACAAGATGAGTCTCCTCGGAATGACAAGATGAGTCTCCTCGGGGAATGACAAGATGAGTCTCCTCGGAGAATGACAAGATGAGTCTCCTCGGGGAATGACAAGATGAGTCTCCTCGGGGAATGACAAGATGAGTCTCCTCGGAGAATGACAAGATGAGTCTCCTCGGAGAATGACAAGATGAGTCTCCTCGGGAGAATGACAAGATGAGTCCCTCGAGAATGACAAGATGAGTCTCCTCGGGAATGACAAGATGAGTCTCCTCGGGGAATGACAAGATGAGTCTCCTCGGGGAATGACAAGATGAGTCTCCTCGGGGAATGACAAGATGAGTCTCCTCGGGGAATGACAAGATGAGTCTCCTCGGGGAATGACAAGATGAGTGTGTCGGCTCGTAGGTTAGTCATCTTCCCCCTCTCTCTCCGGCGCTCCGCTTCTCTTCTCTCGCTCGATTCTCTCACTTGTAAACGGAACACGGACGATAAACGGTTGTGTGCTCTATCCCTGGCATCTAGTTGGGCACCACATTACGGTAATCGGTGGACATTCGGGTCCTCCGGTCGGTATAACGGTATCTCGGTATCTCGTCCTTAGGCATCTCGGTCTAGTACTTCTCATATCTTATCAATAGCATTCTACCACGTTCCAACCGAAACATGGTGCATCGTATGGATGAAAGATCCCGGCCAGCGATCACTATGATCTTCCTAGCGAATGCAATTACGGGCATTCAGCTAGGGATTCCCCGCTTTTCATTCTTCTTCGGATTATATCGGTTCTTGTGACTCTGGTTTCGACCAGGGTATTTTCCTTCGTGTTTCTCATTATCCCCCACCCTCAAAAATGTCTCTGCCCCTCCCTCTCCTCTCGAAATTATGACCCTGCGTGTGGAGAGATTGGAAGCCCAAGTTTCCGAACTCTCTGCGCGTCTTTCATTGTTGTGCTCGCAGCACCCTTCCATTTCCCCTCCTTTTGCCCAAACCATGATTCCATTCATTTTGTATTCCCTCACCATTCCCCTCTGCTAAGGCTTCAATCGAAATTGTAATCCCATTTCGCAAAGTCGTGCCCGCTCTGATAATTTGGCTTCAGAACGCCCTATCCCCTCCCAATCTACTCCCTTGCCCATCTCCCAATTTCGCTCCCTCCCTCCCCGAAATCAAGCTGATCACCTTTGATGGCAACCCGAAAGAGTGGCGCGACTTCCAATCCACTTTCGAGGTTGTTATTCACATGAGTGATGCCTCGGACATTGAGAAAATGTTGTATCTGCGCCAATCGCTCAAAGGCGAAAGCATTGGATGCGATCTCAATGTTTGAAAACGAGGACTATCTCAAAGCGTGGAAGCAAATCAATCTCGCTTATGGAACAAGTCCTACTTGACGGACCGGCTGGTTCGTGAACTTGAGTCCCTTCCCCTCCTCCTTCCCTTTCCCCTCATTCCCAGCGGCATTGCCTTCATAGAGTAAGAGGATTGGTTTCCATGATTCCCACTTGCGCGAATTCTTCTGATCCCTTTCTTCGTCTTTGATCTGCCGAAAATTCTCGATGCAGATTCAAGAGAAGATAGTGGAGAAGAAGTGTGATGATCATGCCTCTGACTCTTGGCCGATTGATCATCTCTTCTCTTTGATTGACAAAGAGATAACACTGCTCGAGGGAAGCAGTTTCTTCTTGATCTCCCAATAGCCACCCCAATCCCTGTCCTTACCATCCATTCCACTCTTCCGCCTTCCCCTTCCCTTTCTCCTGAACCTCCCCATCACACTCCCCATAAACCGCGCACTTCTCCTCCTATCTACTGTTCTTTCTGCGATCATTCCGACCATAAATCGCGAGATTGCTCCCGTATTCCCTCAATTCAAGCCCGCAGAAACTTCATTTGGGAGAATCGGCTTTGCTTCAACTGTCGGAGCCCTTACCACATGTCCAGTAGTTGCAAAAAGCCCCCCTGCCCCACTGTAAAAGCGACATGATCTGTCCATTTGCCCTGTTGTCAATTCCCGTATCCTTCCTTCCTCTTCCTCAGTCATCCCTCCAACTCTCCCTAATGGTTGTACTAATGGCATTGTGTCTGATCTCGTGGTACTAGCAACCCATTCCCTTTCTTCCATTCAAATTCTTTCCCATGCCATTTCCACCGTACGATGGTATGTCCGAAAGATTACATCAGCTACCGTCTTTCTCTCTCCTTGCTGTCCCATTCATCTCGCTCTCCCTGCTCTTTCTTCCCATCCGACACTATGATTCATCAATAGTGTCCTGCGCACTTTCCGTCTCTGTCCCTTCCTACACAAAAATTGAGATGATGCGAGGGACCAAGGAGTGAAACGGAGCAATTGACTAGCTTATGTAACCAACCCACCCCTCCTCCCATCCTATCCCAATGACCCCTTCGATGCGATCACTACGATATTCACCCCCCCCCCCCTCCCTCTATCTTAGCACGATTGCAGTCCCTCTCTCCTACCATCCATCCCCCTTCCCCTCCCCCCTAATCACTTCGCAGGAATAACGCGATCAATGACACTGCTTCACTCTCCCTCCATGCCACGCTTGATCTACATCGAACGCGTTCGGTGTCTTCATTCCAATCACTGGGAGAGTTTCATTTTTCCTTCTTCTTCCTCCTGTCGTTGCGTCTGTCTTCTCCGGGATCGGCTGTTAATCTTTCTAGCCATCTCCGTCTTCTATAGTTAATACAACACCCACTTAGCTATATTCATTCTCATTCTTATAGAATCTTCTCTCTTCACCCCCTCCCCTCAACTCCGAGCCGACACCACCATCGAAGATATTCAATTGAGCCGAGAGAGAGGTTCTTCGTAAAAGGGAGCCGAAGCGTGAGGCACTCCTCGGGTTAGGCATCCCTCTCCCCTCCCTTTGACCCCTAGGATTGATAACAGTTCATTCGTTTTTCCTTTTCTCGCTAACTGTTTCCCCTAATGTTCCCCATTTATGTTTCGTTCAAATCATCCATTTCCTTCTTAATGCCCATATTATCACTAGTGATCGACATCAACAGTCCGGAGATGAGCCTACGTGGTCATGCCGAGTTCCCTCTCCTCGTACCGAATTGATCCCTCGGTCTCCTCCTGACCATACGAAGGTAATGGGACTGCTGATTAGATCTACTTTTATAAGTGCTCGAAACGTATCTTCCCTTCTTTCTCAATATCGTTTACTGTATCTTTTTTTGATACACTTGTTCTCTTTGCCTCTTTCTAGCAATCAGAATGCACCTAGCCTAATTACTTTCTTTCTCGTCCTCGTTGCCCCCCCCCCCAGTGTGTCGGCTCGTAGGTTAGTCATCTTCCCCCTCTCTCTCCGGCGCTCCGCCTTCTCTCTTCTCTCCGCTCGATTCTCTCACTTGTAAACGGAACACGGACGATAAACGGTTGTGTGCTCTATCCTGGCTCTAGTTTGGGCACACATTACGTAATCGGTGGACATTCGGGTCCTCCGGTCGGTATACGGTATCTCGGTATCTCGGTTCCCTTAGGCATCTCGGTCTAGTACTTCTCATATCTTATCAATAGCATTCTACCACGTTTCCAACCGAAACAATGAGTCTCCTCGGGAATGACAAGATGAGTCTCCTCGAGAATGACAAGATGAGTCTCCTCGGGGAATGACAAGATGTCTCCTCGGGGAAGACAAGATTAGTCTCCTCGAGAATGACAAGATGAGTCTCCTCGGGGAATGACAAGATGAGTCTCCTCGGGAATGACAAGATGAGTCTCCCTCGGGGAATGACAAGATGAGTCTCCTCGGGGAATGACAAGATGAGTCTCCTCGGGAATGACAAGATGATTCTCCTCGGGAATGACAAGATGAGTCTCCTCGGGGAATGACAAGATGAGTCTCCTCGGGGACTCAATGAGTCTCCTCGGGGAATGACAAGATGAGTCTCCTCGGGGAATGACAAGATGAGTCTCCTCGGGGAATGACAAGATGAGTCTCCTCGGGAATGACAAGATGAGTCTCCTCGGGAATGACAAGATGAGTCTCCTCGGGAATGACAAGATGAGTCTCCTCGGGAATGACAAGATGAGTCTCCTCGGGAATGACAATATAGTCTCCTCGGGAATGACAAGATGAGTCTCCTCGGGAATGACAAGATGAGTCTCCTCGGGGAATGACAAGATGATCTTCCCTCGGGGAATGACAAGATGAGTCTCTCGGGAATGACAAGATGAGTCTCCTCGGGGAATGCAAGATGAGTCTCCTCGGGGAATGACAAGATGAGTCTCCTCGGGGAATGACAAGATGAGTCTCCTCGGGAATGACAAGATGAGTCTCCTCGGGGAATGACAAGATGAGTCTCCTCGGGGAATGACAAGATGAGTCTCCTCGGGGAATGACAAGATGAGTCTCCTCGGGGATGACAAGATGAGTCTCCTCGGGAATGACAAGATGAGTCTCCTCCTCGGAATGACAAGATGAGTCTCCTCGGGGAATGCAAGATGAGTCTCCTCGGGAATGACAAGATGAGTCTCCTCGGGGAATGACAGATGAGTCTCCTCGGGAATGACAAGATGATCTCCTCGGGAATGACAGAGAGTCTCCTCGGGGAATGACAAGATGAGTCTCCTCGGGGAATGACAAGATGAGTCTCCTCGGGAATGACCACGAAGGAAGGGGGAGATCACGGGGACGAGATCACGGGGGCGAGATCACGGGGGACGAGATCACGGGGGACGAGATCACGGGGGGACGAGATCACGGGGACGAGATCACGGGGGGCGAGATCACGGGGGACGAGATCACGGGGGATGAGATGAGGTTCGGGGGATGAGATCACGGGGACGAGATCACGGGGGACGAGATCACGGGGGACGAGATCACGGGGGACGAGATGAGGTTCGGGGGACGAGATCACGGGGACGAGATCACGGGGGACGAGATCACGGGGACGAGATCACGGGGACGAGTTCACGGGGGACGAGATCACGGGGGACGAGATAACGGAGGTCTCGTCCCCGTCATCTTGCAAACCACTCAGAAAAAAGTTTTCATATCTCCTTTATTTCAAAAATTGATGAAAAATGAACTTTACAGGCATGTTACGACGACGGAACGGACAAAGGGGACAACGGGCGAAACTACACAGTGAGAGAGACAGAAGAGGAATTTATTCCATTGGGAGAGACAAGTGGAGAGTGCTCTAAAGGGTTTCACATCGGAAAATCGCCTGGGGAATACAAGGTATCGGGGGAAATGCTTAAGGCAGGGGTGGAAATACTCTCACCATACCTAACAGTCTCTTCAATAGAATCCTAGTCGAAGGTTCTATTCCGCAGGGGTTTGGAGACAGTAGAACAATCCTCCTGTTCAAGGGCGGGATAAAACACTTCCCAAAAACTACCGCCCATTTCCTTCTTCCAGTCATCCAAAAAACCCTAACGTCCGTTATCACAATAGGATTGGTCGATCACTTGACAATCTTCGGGCTAGGGAACAACAGGGATTCCGTGGTGGTCACTCAACAGTAGACGGCATTTCATCCTAAACACTCTCATCGCAAACTGTCGAGAATTCAAGCGCCCCCTCTATCTACTTTTTCTCGACGTAAGCAAGGCATTTGATTCTGTTCTGTGTGATTCCGTTCTTTCTGCAATGGAACGTGATGGAGTTCATTCAACTTTCATTCGTTTCCTCCAATCACTCACAGTTCAGAGTAAAAGCTCTGTGGTCGTCAACGGGAAGGGAGTAGAAGTAGAGATCGGGAGAGGGGTCAGACAGGGGATGGTCTAAGCCCGCGTCTATTCGTTGCCGTCTTAGATACAGTATTCAAGGGACTGAACTGGGGAAGAAGGGAATCTGCATAAATGGAGAATATCTATCACATCTCCTATATGCGGATGATTGCGTTCTTATTTCTCACGATCCGCGCCAAATTCAATCCATGGTTCGGGAGCTGGAACGGGAACTACTAGCGGTTGGACTCTGTCTCAACGGAGCAAAACTGTCGCACTTACATCTATCCCCAACAGCAAATCGGTCATCGTGGCAGGGGAAATAGTGGTATAAAAGAAAAAGTGGTTTATCTCGGGCAAGAGGTTACACTGGATTCAAATCGATTCAAGGGGGAAATTCACCGCCGAATCAGAAGCGCAAATTGGGCATTTACTAAGTACTCTGAATTCTTTAGGAAAAGAGGATGTCCCATGGTGTTAAAAAAGCGGCTATTCGATGGGGTAATTCTTCCCGCATTCCTATATGGAGCAGAAACATGGTGTCTTTGTAAACGAGACAAACAAATTCTTTCCGTGGCCCAGCGCAAACTTGAACGAAAAATGCTCGGCGTTACTGTACTTGATCACATTCGGAATGAGCACCTGCGTAGTATTACAAAACTGAAGGATGTTGTGCGAGAGGCGGAAAAGCGTAAATGGATGTGGGCTGAAAGAATCTCGACTTTTCCCACGAAAGGTGGAGTCTGAGGATTCTCGAATGGACTCCGCAAGGAAGAAGAAATCGCGGAGGCCACCGAAACGTTGGAGAGACGACTTTGTCAATGCCGCCGGTCCACAATTTCTTCAACTCGCACGCGACCGTACTCAGTGGAGAACTCTTATGGCAACCCAGCTGAGATCCCACCAATAACCAGCTGATAAAGTTGTTGAAATGTCAAATGTCAAAAATGACAGGCATGTTCTCCATCAATTTCTACCCCGGGGCCAAGTTCACGTATTTTTAGGATTTTTCTCTGAGGAGATACGGGGTAAAACGTTTTCGACGCGACGTCGTCTGAAGCCAACGGAGACTCCGAGGGAAAAATGAGATTTCCATCGTCATCAGCACCCTCGAGAACCTCAGAAACCAACGTTCCACAGAATTGAACTTTTCCGACTGTGCCGACCTGTGTCTGATTCTTAGGCAAACGGGCTCTCAAGTAATATTGGAATAGATCTCTCATGTTACTTTCCCTTGTCATTTTGTGATATTTCAATAAATTGTTACATTTATTACCTAAAGAAAGACTGAAAAGGCTTTGAAAGTGATTGACAATTAGTGAAATTACTAATATTACGCTAATTTAAACAAAATTCAGGGGATCATTGAAGGGAATAATATAGGAGGCTGATTATAGTGGATGCCATTCAATCTTGGTTGAATGGGCTGGAGTGTGGAATGAAAGAGGACGAGCACATCGAATACATCTGAGAGAATTAATGAATCTACCGTATCCCTATCTCCATCTACCGTACCTCTTACAATGGATGGTCTTACTCTCTCCTATTCTAATCCTTCCTTCACTTTCTTGTAATACTCTATATCTCTTATCATTCTTCTCATGAGCTTCCTTCCATGCTTTTACCACTCTCGGATCGATTGATGTCATATCTACAGTATTCCATTCGTTTTCCATCTCTTCCTTCATCACTCACAATTTCTTTCTTCTCCTGCTTTCATTGTCCTTCTCTTACCGAAGTCATCGAATTTTCTCATTAGATCATTCTGTTCATGAATCTGAAATAGAATGATCAAGAAAGATCAAAGATCAATTCTCACTTTATCTCGCAATTTAGCATATCGAATATTCTCTGCTTCCTTAGCTGATCTATCTTCTTGTTCTTGTCTTCTCTTGAATTCTTCTAATCTATCGATATTTTCTCTCAAAAGGACTAATTACTATCACAATCAATTCGCTAGTTCATACTGTAGATGATAATTCTTCTCTAATTGTCTTTCTCTTCCTTTAATCATTAATCGTGCTTCTCTCCATCCATGTTCATCAGGTCTTTCCATCCACCATTCTTCTCTTCTTCCTTCTCTTATTTCACGACGACGGGCATTCATTTCCATCTAAATATAAAGTATATGAGCTACTCATTCAAGTGCTTCTCATAGGTTGGATAGATCAATCTCATACTTGGAATTGAAGACTCTTCATTTCTGTTTCCCTTGCATGTTTTATCTCGATTTCTCTCAATCGTTGTTCTTCTGCATACCTGATCACTCATTGATTTTTGTATCGAGAGAAAGGGAAGACAAAGAAGTAAAGATCACTCTCTTCCTCCTTCTCTCTTCCCACTTCACTCACTCTTTAGCTGCTCGATCATTACTTCGAATATCCATTTCATCCTCTTTATCACGAGCATTTAGACGACGTCTCAATTATGATCATTCATTCATTATGAATACCCTTGCTTACCTTCTTCCTTCATCGATTTGTCCTTCGAGAGTCTTAGCGAATAAATCTTTTCTTGATTCATCTAATCTTCTTCTATCTCCTTCATCTTCTTGACGAAATATCATTGCATCCGGCTGCAATACTCTCTTCCCCCTTCCTCTCTTCTCTTTCTTCCCTTGCCCTCATCACTCTATCCATACCTTCTCTTGTATTGCAGCCCTTCTTCGATGTTCTCCTACTAGATCATTATTCACTTTATCCACTAATCCCTCCAGTGCTCTTCTTCTTCCTATCTCTTCCTATTAATAATAAATTGATTATCATCATTCTTTCTTCATCTCACCCTCTTCAATTCTTCTTCTTTCCTCTGCAGATCAATTTCATATCGATTAGCTCTTTCTCTTCCCATTTTTCTCTTTTCTTCTTCTTCTTCAGCTTTTTTTCTCATCATTTCCATATATCTCAATTACAATCATTTCACATCTATCATTAATTCAATACCTACTTTTCTTCAGCTCTACATTGTGCACAAACTTCTTCTCCATATGAATCTTCTCGAGTATGGGAGAATTCCATCGAATGACATTCTCCTCTTCCCATTTCTCCCATTCCTCCTCCTATTCCTTCTCTCATTCCTCCTATTCCTCCTCCCAATATCTTCCCTCCAATTCCACCTAATATATCTGCAATATCAATTAACTGATATAACCATCTCTCTTCATTTACCCCCTTCATCTCTATAAGCAGTTCTTATCCCATTCTCTTCTCTTCTTCCAATTTCACTATCATCCATTCTGAATCTATCGAGATCTTTCATTATTCCTCCCACTCCATTCAATGAATCAGAATGAGAGAATCGAAGACGACTGAAATATTCTGTGATCTTTGGTCTTTCGTATCTTCTCTACCGATCAACTTCCACTCCCAAATCGACTCCCTCTTGAAGATTATACAATGGATCGAGAGTACGAGGAGGCATCTTAATCAATTGATTATCGATTGAATAAAGAGAGTGGAATACCGGATCAGGAGGATAATCTTCCTTGAGTGAATGAGGGATATTCATTAGAGGAGGCATTGAATCACTAGATGAACTACCACGAGGATGAGATTGAAGAGATGAGAATTGATCAGAGATTAGAAGATTGGTAGAAGGAATTTCAATAGGAGCAGGGGAAGAAAGAGGAGAAACTGAAGAGGAAGAGTTTAATATGAAATGAAGAATGAGTACTCACATCTTGTATCATATCTCTTTGTAATGGAAACATTCTCAGGTGGACGAAATCGAGGAGCATCAAAATTGTCAAGAGCGCCTTCAATGAGAGAAGAGATGAAGAGAGAAGATAAGATGACTCATACTTACCTCTTATTCGATCGGCCTCCGTTGGTTCTCGATTACCCATTCTATCATAGTAATACACCTTCCCATACCTCATAGCGATAGAAGACTAACTAACTAACTCACTTCTTCTTCCGTCCTCCCTTCCTTTTCTACTCTCTCATCTCTCGATGGTTAGAGTGACGAGAAAGTGTGTGTAATGGAGAGAATTCTTCCAGTTGATTGATTCCTCCCTCACTGTCTCCTTCCTGTCGAAGGAAGGAAACACGAAAAGCAGTGCAAAAGTGCCTTCGACCGAATAATTCAAGCACAGCTACTTAGAAGTGCACTACATACATTCAATAAAAGAAACAGAATGCCTGAAGAATTGAGTGGATTGAGATTCAACCGATTTTCATGAGACATATAGATAATCATTTGATTGCTTCAAGACCAATTGCTGCTACAAACGAGTTTATCACGTACTTCCGATTCAAAAGTATCGTGGTTATTCTTGAGTAGCTGTTATTTCCCTTGTCAGTTGTTAATCTTCTCTCAGGTCATTTCCTGATCTTCATCCATAATGATGTAGAGAGCGGAATTCGATCGACTGAAGATGATATTTGATCTTTTGTAAAGAGTTCCTTTCCTATTGAGCTAACCGAGGTTGGATAGATTGTCCGAGTAATGCAGTGTGACTGATTGGATTCTCGCATAAAGTCGCAATGCGGAAATTCTCTCTCCATTCGGGATGAGCATCCAGAACACTCAATGTAACAATTGAAATCAACTGAAATCAAATTGATTGAAATAAATGTTGTATCACAAAGGTCTTCAATTTAAGCATATTGAAGATGTGACTTACTTCGGAAAATCTGCACTGCTTTGTTGTCTCTCGGCCAATGATAAGATGCATAATAACGAGCGGCATCACAGAGAAGATCTGTAATTGAATATTCACTGAATAATAGATACTAGATTTCCCTTCATTTATTCTTATGCATCAACATGGTTCAACTCACCCAATCCATAATTTTCTCGAATTCGCTTGAGCTCGTGCTCAATCCGTACCGAAGAAGTTCAATAGTCACATCATGTCCTGTAATTTTACATAGATCTTCATTATCTCTATCCACATATTCGATCTGAATTTTATTTGTACAACACGAATTATTTTCGGATTTGTCAAAGCAGTCGAGTCCGATCTTGATTCGAATTGCTAACTTCTTGAACATGGATGAATTCTGAACGTGTATAAAAGGAGGGAGAACGCTCCCTCCTTTTATACACGTTCGGTGACTCAGACTCGTACAGTTGGGAGATGAGAAGAGATGGATGATTGTATACATGGTGGAATCACCACAATCTCGTAGGTAATTTATAAATAATTGCATATCGAGGTGATTAAGGCTGTGATATCATAATGGAACATACCTTGTTCGAGGCCGTAGAAACTCATCTTCATCTGAATATCAAGACATTCAAATTTCCCTTGTGTTAAATCGGTTAATAATCTATTACTTTTTTCCATTTCGGTCCACAAAATTCGCCTTGTTTTTTTTAAACTGTATCTCACAAGACCCATAACATCTATCAGACCCTGTCAGACCCATAACATCTACACTTAATCAAACAACAAACGAACCAGAGCTATTTGTAGCTGATCTTCATATCTTCTCTATCTTCCTCAATTGACCAGAAAAGTGCATTTCCGAGTACTCTTGTGGCAAACTGTAGTTGAATTCTTTGTCTCTCATCTCTAGAACTGATCTGAAAGAATGATCAACTCGACATCAATGAGGTTCAATTCCTCAACTCACTCATTTCTCACTGCTTCGAAAATGATTTCCAACAAATCCTCATTGCCCTCATTTGTCCTCATTTGTCCTCATTACTTTCGTGAGTTCTATGTCGTCCAACTAATATATTCATTGCCTCAAATTCTAACATTAATTGAAGGTTACCTGGGAGATCATATCCTGTAATATATCAAGTATCAAAATGATTTCAGCCTCTGAATAAACAATATTCATTCATCGAAAGTACGATAATAAACCTTCGAATCTTCCTTTATCCCAATATTTTGATGCTCTACCGAGTGGTTCGCCAGTTATTTGACCATTCTTTGCACGAAAAATGGGCAGCAAACAAGTATGATTTGATTTGTGCGACTGGATATCTAGAAATGGGAGAATGTTAATCACAAACATAAGAGAATGGGAATATACTAAAATAACTTACTTCAGTATCGATATCTTGCATTCCCCTCTGTATGTTTGCAACAATTGTCAAGGGACGGCATCGCACTCGAATACTCCAATTTGAGGAGAATGAACATGGAAATTGCGAATGAGATTGAATTGAGGGCTCATTCAAAAAATCAAAGGAACATCTTCTGTCGACATGTTTCTGTACAAATATCTCGTGCAATCAATCCAAAATAATTTTGTCTATCCGATCAACTATTTTAATGTTCTTCATCATTTAGCTTTCTTCTCCACTTCTCTGCAATAGTGAACACAATGGAGAGCAATGTTCCCTTTGTTATTTTTGTTATTTAATGTAATGATACGATTCAATTATTTAGGATATCAGGAAAGCTTCGAGCGTGTTTAGGTTTCATGTGCTTTCTTAGATATCTCCAGTCAGAAAATAACGAAGAGATATTAGCGACAGTGGCGTTTCTGTCTCTAATTACTTTCCAAATTCGATAAACGAAAAATTAGGTATACTTCTTTGGAACGATTGAATGTCTTTGTCTTCACTTCTTCATCTTTCACATGCCTTCATATGAGAATGAGAGTTTATCAGGATGGGAACACAAGGGAGAACTGATAACTTTGATTCATGGGAATCTCTTTCTCTCTTATCAATGAAAGGCAACACGTGAAAAAGAGACAAAAGATAAATACCAGTAAGAGTAAGATCTTAAATAGATAGTCAATCTGTACATACTACACATCGAATGGCACATTTCAATAAAATACGAATAAGCGAAATAGTATGAATTATTCTTTGATGGATAACCCGGTTTAATCATCTTGTATCTCAGAATTGTGGTCTCCATATCTTTGATTTCTTTGGCCTTTCTTCATTTTGATCTACAGATACGATATCGAGCTCCTCTTCGTCTAATTTATTCTCTTCTGAAGGACGATCGATTGATGAGGACGAATGAATTGAAGGAGAAGAGGAAGAAGAAGAAGGAAGTGAAGAAAGGAGAACTCGACATGATTCACTTAAAGATCAAAGATCAATCTAAGAGATCGAGTGTAATAGACTAACGATAAATGAGTGAGAAGTGTTGATTGTACATGTTGTCCAGATGGAGAATGAGAAGGGAATGATAGATTAAGGAAGTCGAAAGTAGATCGAGATGCATGAGAGAAACCATCTTGTAGTCCACGACGATATGATGAATCTGATAGAATAGATTAACACGTATTTTCTATTCTGTATTATTCGATCACTGTCCGAATATTTTTTTCTCCGCTCATCTGAATTTGTTCTCATTTCCACATAATTGAACGTACTATTATGTGCAGATGGAGATTGAGAAGATTGAAGCATTTTAATATACTCAATCGTAAGTTCAAGGATATCCGCCTTCTCCAATTTAGATCTGAGAAACAGAAATATTGGGAAAATGAAAAAGATATTGCAAGAAGATTCAACTCAAATAAAAATGAACCTGTGATGGGGTGCGACAGAGAATAAATTGTCCTTCAACCAAGAAAGGGAATCGTTGATTCTCTTTCGACGTTTCTTCTCCATAAGAGGCTTCTTCATCTTAAATTTGTTACAGATTATTGAACAATGAATCATGTGGGTATGGATCAACCACTGCGAATTCACTCTTGGGCTTATCCCATTCTAATTGTCTACATTGATGAAATTTCGTGGAAATAGGTATATGCTCAATCTACAAAACGCATCGTACCTTTCTATTCTGATTCATTCCCTGTGGGGAGACAGAGGGAGAAGGAGGGAGATGGATCATCTAAGAGTACTGTAATCGGATGTGCCTGAGGGGACGAATAAGTGACAAGGTGTGAAGGGGAGAGCGGTGTGAGGGATAGAGAGAGAGAGGGAGGGAGAGGGTGTAAGGGAGGAGAGATCAAAGAGAAGAGAGACAAATTGGTATGAGAAAGAAGTCATCCAGACAGACGGAGGTGGTGATAGAGGGAGAGGGGAGGGGGGGGAGGGAGGGGAGGAGAGGACTGATCCACCCGTGGGAAGAACAACATTATGGTAGAGGGATATGATGCATTATGATTGAGAGGAGTGGGAACACTTTCATTCCCTTTTCCCATCAAAAAGAGGAGGATAATCGTGTGAAGAGTAGTGAGAATGATCAAGTCAAGAAGGGGGAAATAGATCAGAGTTTATCCCTCTTCTTTTCTTCTTCTCTCTTCTTTCCTCCAATAAAACTAATTGGTCGAGATGGCGTCTCGTTAGATTCTCCAATGAGAATAGCCTCCCATCTCTCGATGTTGCCATTTTAACGAGCTGTTGAGTGGTGGAGGTGATGGAGGGAATTGGAGGGAGGAGGGAGGAGGAAGAGGGAGGGAGGGAGGGGGATACAGTGGCAGCAGTCTCCCCCTCTTCCCTCCTTCCCGAATTCAGAGATTCGCGTGCCCAATTGTCTTTTGATGTATCCGATGAGAGAGGCAATTAATCAATGTTTCGAGGGAAGAGAAGAGAGGACTGAAGATGGAGCAATCACAACAATATCAGAAGGGGTAGACGACATAATATTGAGATTCTGAAATTGAAGAGACCACCATTGAATCTGCACAACATTGTAATTCGGAAGAGTCTCATTCTCTAATATTCGATGGATGCTATTCCTGGATGGTATCAATCAGATGGTGTTTATCTCATTGTCCTCTCTTTAGAATGACTCGTCTTAACCCCTATCTCCTTTTCCATTTACGTCAGTAGTCTCTTTATCACGAGGGAAGTCTTCTCTACAAAAGGAAGGAAATTGACAGACTGTCGTCTTGTTTTGTCGTCTGATAACAACCTCCCTCCCCCCCCCCCTTTCTCTCTCTCTCTCTCTCTCTCTCGAATTCCATCTGATCAATTGCAATCAGTTTACTGTCCTCCTCCTTTCTCCCTCTTTCATTCAATCATCAATTAATCATCTTTTCAGAATGAGATCACTCTTCATCCTTTCGTTCATTGGACTTCTCGTTCTTTCCATCGAAGGGTAACTTCACTTCTTCTTCCTCCTCTCATATTCATCCTTTCAGTAAGAAGCAAGTTGTGAGACAGGCAGCAGCTCCAGTTCCAGTGGTTAGTCGATATCCTCCCTTTCTACCGTAATCCATTCTTCCATTCAGGAATCAGTAGTGGAGGAACCAGTGGTTGTCATTCAGCCAAAGATAATTCGTCCCCGTACTCTCAAAGTGCTGACTGCATACGATAAATGCAAGATGGAATGTAAGAGACAAAGGGAGAATGAAGGACTTGCTACTGTAAGAATACGCTATACTCTCCTTCCATTACAGTAACCATTTACAGTATGTGGAACAGTTGAAGGCTGAATTGGCTGCTGCTGAAGCTGCCATCGAACAGGTACGGTAGATGAGGAGTACGGTATTCATTGATCATTCTCACTCAGGAGAACGCTTCAGCTGAGCAGACCAATGAGAATACAGCTGTATAAGAGACCATAGCATGTCCATTCATGCAATTGAGACCCAATGACATGCATAATGTACCTTCTGAACACTCTCATATGCTTACCCCCTCTCATCGCTTATCCTTTCACCCATGTCAGTATTCTACAGTACTGTAAGCTTAGCATCATGTGTTTTATATCTTCGAAAATGGCAGATAAATAATTTCATTCATTCAAGAGCTCAACAAAAACAACTTACAACTATGAGTGAGATAACACAAACTATATCTACGAATGAACATAACGAACGAACTAGTTCTCCTTCAGGAATTCCTTCTTATATTTCTCCCGCAATTGATTGATTTTCTCAGTATCTTCTTCACTTGGGATTCCCGATCTTTTATCGATGTAATCGGACTTGGGTAGACCATACAGCTCCTAAATACGAATCATTAAATAATCAAGTAACATGCTCGAAAAACACCATCGAAAAAGAGCTATCTTTCGAAGCATTTTTTAAAGCTTGGCATTGGTAAGAAATTGGTAAGAAAAAATGCAATAGATTGACAGTACCATTCAAATAACTAACCTCTAGTGTCATCAGTCTTGACCAATGGGGATACAATTTCCTTCCAGTGGGAGCCAATTCCTTCTCCCATACTTTCTTACTTGCTTCAATTGTCTCTTTCACATAATTCTCAGCATTGAATGCTTCCAATTCAGCCAGATGGCCCTTCATTCGCTTCTCGTATTCACGTTCAGCCTGTAATCAATTATCACCTTTCCATCCAACCACATGATTCAGCTAAGAAGTCATATTTCCATGCCCTATATTTAAGAAGCGTTCACGTACAGTCAGATATTACTAGTCAAATATTTCGCAAACCTTGAGCTTTTTCTCTCTGTGATACTTCTGATACTTGCTCCAATCTCTGTCGTATCTCTTTCTTCTCTTATGTTTCTTCATCTTCTTCCTTCTAATAGTGAGTAGTCGAGGGGCGGCATACACAGCAACGGGTGGTGAATATGAGGGCATCTTGATTTCTCGAAGTTCACCCTGATCGACTCTTCCGATGATTCCGTTTGAGATCACGGGATCGATCATTGGAGTAGGGACGATGGTAGGGAAAGTATGGATGATATTATCCCTCTTAAGAGTTGGCAGAGAGATTCTTAGATGCTGCAAATGAAGATGTTGCTAATTATTTAGGCGATGTAATGGGCACATTTGGGCAAGCAAATCGTAAATAAAAATTATTTGAAAATGCACCTCAACGTCGAAGACATCTGGAATTCGGGAAGGTGGTGGCTCATTAGTTGAAAGGGAGAATACTGAAATATTATTATCGATAAGAAACGCAAACGTAAACCTACCAACTGAACTTGACGCAGTTGATTGAGTAGAACTAACCAGCTGAGCACACCTTCTACTCAGCAAGGTTGTGAGTCGGTTCATACTGAAATTAGATATCACATGAAGCGCATGGATAGATACGACAAACAATACGTTGCTACAAATTTCTTAACAACGTTTTTTTTAATATAAAATAATTTATTAAGGAGTATGATATAAGTTTGAGAATTTTTCTTACAGTATTTGTACAATTGTGTCGCACGAGGGAAATAACAGAATTCTATGTCGTCACTCGAAAACCCGCACGGCCCCCGGTAAGCCGACATAGGGCTGAGAAAAACGTCCTGAGCAGCGAAAGTTGAGCTGCGCTTTGTTTCTGCGTTTAGCGGGAAAATGTTATACTTTTTACCGGTTACAGATATGGAAAAATGCAGTTTGCAACTGTGGTCCGCACGGCCCCCGGGAAGCCGACATAGGGCTGAGAAAAACGTCCTGAGCTGCGAAACTTGTGCTGCTCTTTTTCCCCGCTAAACACAGAAACTATGTTATACTTTTTTCTGGTTGCAGATGTGGAAAAACGCAGTTGCAGTGATAGGGGTCAGGTTCAACCTGATTCAGGCAAGCCAAAGTTTGAATTTGCGCAATTTTGCCTGAGATTCAACCTGATTTTTTCGGACGTTTTCACTGTGTGCTATGTCGGCTCCTAGGCACGGCCCCCGGTAAGCCGACATAGGGCTGAGAAAAACGTCCTGAGCAGCGAAAGTTGAGCTGCGCTTTGTTTCTGCGTTTAGCGGGAAAATGTTATACTTTTTACCGGTTACAGATATGGAAAAATGCAGTTGCAACTGTGGTCCGCACGGCCCCCGGGAAGCCGACATAGGGCTGAGAAAAACGTCCTGAGCTGCGAAACTTGTGCTGCTCTTTTTCCCCGCTAAACACAGAAACTATGTTATACTTTTTTCTGGTTGCAGATGTGGAAAAACGCAGTTGCAGTGATAGGGGTCAGGTTCAACCTGATTCAGGCAAGCCAAAGTTTGAATTTGCGCAATTTTGCCTGAGATTCAACCTGATTTTTTCGGACGTTTTCACTGTGTGCTATGTCGGCTCCTAGGCACGGCCCCCGGTAAGCCGACATAGGGCTGAGAAAAACGTCCTGAGCAGCGAAAGTTGAGCTGCGCTTTGTTTCTGCGTTTAGCGGGAAAATGTTATACTTTTTACCGGTTACAGATATGGAAAAATGCAGTTGCAACTGTGGTCCGCACGGCCCCGGGAAGCCGACATAGGGCTGAGAAAAACGTCCTGAGCTGCGAAACTTGTGCTGCTCTTTTTCCCCGCTAAACACAGAAACTATGTTATACTTTTTTCTGGTTGCAGATGTGGAAAAACGCAGTTGCAGTGATAGGGGTCAGGTTCAACCTGATTCAGGCAAGCCAAAGTTTGAATTTGCGCAATTTTGCCTGAGATTCAACCTGATTTTTTCGGACGTTTTCACTGTGTGCTATGTCGGCTCCTAGGGGGCCGTGGGTCCGATCCTCACCTTGATAATCAGGGTTGGAAGATTGCCAACTTTTTGAATTCGCGCAACTGTCCCTGCGGATCACGCAAAAATTTTCGGACGTTTTCACTGTGTGATATGTCGGCTCCTAGGGGGCCGTGCCTAGGGGGCCGTGGGTCCGATCCTCACCTTGATAATCAGGGTTGGAAGATTGCCAACTTTTTGAATTCGCGCAACTGTCCCTGCGGATCACGCAAAAATTTTCGGACGTTTTCACTGTGTGATATGTCGGCTCCTAGGGGGCCGTGAACCCGGCCTATTTTTGTTAATTTTTGAATAATCAGCATGTTTATAACGGTCTTTACAGGCTAAATCTGTTAATTATTGTATGCTCTTGAATTGAGAGCTGTGAATTTCAGTCCCCTTTTAAAACAAACTGTTCTTTTAGAGATCGACAAGATGGCGGCTGCCACATTGTCGAGTAATCTGTGAGTTTTTTTTTGTTCTGGTTACAATCATGACGTTTTCTAAATGGCCATGTCAATATAAATATGATTCAGTGCTGCTGAGGGTATCGGAAGTTGGGCTGAGGCCGTCGAGCAGGATAGTGAGTTATTTTCCTCATGTTCGAAATATTTCTCACTCGTTCCAATGCGTTTGCATAATTTATTATACCCTTTCGGGACTTATTTGATATATAAGTAGCCTTAGTAGTAGGGTAAAAAAGGGAATCAAATTAAATCTACCACTATTTGTGGTGTTCGTAATCTGTATCGATTCGATGAGTTTACTGGGTTTTTTTATTTGTTTTAATGGTTGAATGGAATAATCATAAATGTGACTTGGGACTTTCAGCTCAACTGCGAGCTGAGGCTGATCGTGATGGTCTGAAGACCGTTGTCGACTACGTGTACGAGGACGATGGAAAATACAAGGTACTCTCTCATTACCGTTGCAGAGACATATCCATTCCATAGCGTATTTGTGTTTCTATTATTTCATAAATTGTTGTCCTTTAGATTGTCACTCAATACAAGACGATTACGAAGAAAGTTCCCCGAATTGTCGCTGACAGAAAGAAATGGAAGAAGTTTGGAGTGTGCAAGGGAGAGTCCTCTGGACCTCAGGTATTGTAGTTTACAGAAATAAATGTATTCTTAATTTAAAAATAATTTCGAAGTAATTCACGCTCACAGTTGGTTATTCTGAATATTGCAGGTGGCTACAACTTATGTCGCTGAAGAAGTTGAAATTCAGTTCGTGAGAAATCGTGCTGGAGAGCAGATCCTCGATGTGCAGGAGGATAAGCAACAGGTTACCTTATTCACTATTTTTGGCAACTAAATTTTCTTAATATGAGTGATTTGGTGTATTTTGGTGATATTCTTCATATTTAAATAAGACGAGTTTCATTGTAGGTGAAGGCGACATCTCGCGAGCACTGCAGATACTGCAAGGCCAATGACCATTGGAGTACCAACTGCCCCTACAAGGTTCATATTTATACTCTCACGCATATCATTATTTTGTTTATTTGTCCACAGACGACATTCTGCATTGTGTTGAGTGTAAGTATTGATTGATTGCAGGAGATGTACATGGCGGACGAGGAGCCGGATCCGGCAGTGTTGGCTGCTCAAGAGAAGGAGAGATCGGGCAGATACGTTGCCCCCTCTCTCAGACCGGATGCAAGAGGAGGACAAATGGACAATCGACGGTATGTATCACTATTTTGATAAAGGTGATACATAGACAATGAATCATAGAAAAAATAATGAAACATATTGCATGGTTGGTAGTATGTAGAACAAAAGTCATTTGATTAGTTTTGGAAATATTGAGATAGTTAGGTACAAGTAACTGAAGTTGATTCCGATCGATTTCGCATTTTTTTGCATTTTGCAAATCCACAGCCCGTGGCTGGGTTCGGGGAGCCGGAACCGCGCGGACGCGTCTCTCACGCGTCGCGGCTCAAACTAAGAAAGCACCTTTATCTGACTTATTACTCTTTTTTTGGCTTTGTAAACTTCTCAGAAGAGGCGCAAGCGGTCAACTTACATGATCAGACTTAGCAAATTAATAAATATTTAATGGCTGATTTTATATTATTTTTCAACGGCAAGAGCCGGCGAATAGTCACCATGTTGGCACAAAAAACATGAAAGATATCAGTGATTACTGAACTATTTACTTGATTTCATGATTCATGTGGTCAAGTGGAATGTCCTCTACAACTTTTGGTTGCCAAATTCTTAATTAATTGTACTTTAACTCTATAAGTACCAAAAGGACGTATTTTACGTTGTAAACTGCAACTGAAAGATCTCTCCGAATACTGAACCAAATTCTTCGTTCTTGGTCTCAAACGATTTCTGATGTCCGGCGCTACAACTTTTGGTTGCCAAAATTAAAATATTAGGCAAATTAACAAGATCGCGTAAAAATGCGTGAAACGTCGCCACCATTCGCGCACTCGCGACGCGTCAAAAAGTGGTCGCGTCGCGGCAACAGGCCCGAACTGTTGACTGAAGGGCAACGGGCTGTGAAATCATAAATGTTTTACATTTCAGTTCGGAGGAGAATACTTGCCGTGTTACCAATCTGCCTCAAGATTGCGATGAAAGCGAATTGAGAGATCTATTCGCTAAGATTGGAAGAGTCCAGGTAACGAATTAAATCAGTCGTATCAGTATCCGAAGTATATTCTCTCTTTCAGCGTGTTTTCATCGCTCGTGACAAGCATTCTAACATGCCTAAGGGATTCGCTTTCGTTACTTACGATACGAGACAGGACGCAGCTAAGGCAATCGAAGTACTCAACAACCTCAGAATGAATCATATGGTACTCAAGGTCGAATGGACCAGGTATGATTCTAATTAGAATTCAATGAATAATTAAACATATTTGCAGGCCCAACCCGAACTGATGACTCGGATAATTTCTCGGCTGTTTTGGGATTTTTTCTTTTCTATTATAACATTCACTTCATGAATTCGGTGGACTTGTTTTTTCTCTCCACTCTTGTTAATCTAAGATAAATAGTTATCTTATGTTTATCGGAATTGTTCTCACACATTGAATGGATCCCCATTTGAAATGTTTCACTGCGTCGTTTTGCACACAATGATTACACTTGAAATAAATGCACATGAATGTATTGAATCACTCGATTCGCTTATTCTTAGATGGGACTTCTGACAATTCTTCGTAAACAACGGGAGAGGGAACGAGAAATGAGAGTACTCATTCTTGGATTGGATAATGCTGGCAAGACAACTATCATGAAAAGACTTCTCGGAGAAGAGACTAGTGACATCGAACCTACTCTCGGTATGAGAATTTGAGATTGAGCTATGGATAGTGTTGTCGTAGATTCATCTCTACTTCTTGTTTTTTTTTTACTTAACCCTGCATTTTTTCCGGTTTCAATATCTCAACAGTAGAAGTAGATGGATTCACTCTTAATCTATGGGATGTGGGTGGACAAAGAAGTCTTCGTTCCTATTGGAGGTATGTATTCTACCCTTCCCCATCTCATAGATCGAATACTCTATCGAGTTCTTTTAATTAGATGGTTGAACCGATTCTATGCAGGAATTACTTCGAACAGACGGATGCTCTCGTTTGGGTCGTCGATTCAGGAGATACTACCAGATTGAATATGTGCAAGTGAGAAAATATCCATATCGTGAACACATCTACAGTAGTATTCATTCATCCATTCATGAAGCGTTCATTATTTTTGTTGAGGGATGAACTTCGTTCTCTTCTGGGAGAAGAGAGATTAGCTGGTGCATCTCTTCTCATATTAGCAAATAAACAAGATCTGCCCTCTGCTCTCGAGTCGAAGGAGATTGCAAAGGTACTTTCCCCCTACCTGTTCCCCTACCGTACTCTTCATCCCTTTCCTTTCAGACATTGGAACTCGAATCGATTGAGTCTCATCATTGGAGAATCTTTCCAGTCTCTGCAGTATCAGGCCATAATCTTCTTCAATCCTTCAAATGGGTCACAGATGATGTGGCCTCTCGAGTATTCAATCTCGACTAACTCCGTGATATGCCCCCTCCTATTTTCCTTTGACGCTAATTTATGTCTAACATTATATTTTACATTGTCATAGTGGTTGTGATTCGTGATCTCAATTGAATAAACGAGTATTCGTCTCATTCTTAACTTCTCTCTACACTTTACATTGCCAACCCGAGCTCTCCTTTCGATCGGCATTTCTCTATGACCGCATCGCAAACCGCGACGCGTCCCACTCGAACCAGCTGACTACTAGGGTCTCCTCTCCTCGTATAGTGTGTCTCTATCTCTATCAATTGTAGACGTTTTGGTGCATGCAACGGCTATTACACACCTCATTCCGTGATTCCCATATTGAACAACTGACAGTGTCTCATTCCACTTCATTCTCAGTCTCATTCCATCTCCATCTCCATCCTCTCTTCATCTCTCTTCATCTTCAGAATGGATCTCTTCCTACTTGAACTGTGGCGTGACGATTGTCTCTCAGCAGTTCGTGCTTATTCTCCTTCTTCCACTGATAATCTCATTCATGATGATGGAATACCTCAATTCGTCACTCAATTCTCATTTGCAATCAAGGTAGTCAATACATTCTATTACAATCAGAGTAAACAACGGAAGAGAAGGTCAATGAGACATGAGATTGATCAGTCATGGGCATAATGTAATCTAATCTCTTTCTTATCTCAGGATCTCGTTGATTGGGAGAACGAAAGAATCGTCTATCGTGATTCAGATGATGAACTCATTTCCATTGATGGAGTAAATGGAGATGGACTTATGGTTAGTATTCTACCTTATTCATCTACAGTAACCCGTCTGAACTACCGTATTCCATGTTAATTAGAGAGTGACCACCATTCACGTGACAACCATGTGGCTTGCCATTGGGTGCGAATTCGAGTGACTGTTTAAATAATGAGAGAGTGAATAGAGGAGAAGATCTATTTGGACATTAGTGGACAATAGTGATTGAACTAATCGATTTATCTACAGGAGTCTGTACTCGATGCTCTATCCCATTGGCCATTTATCTATAAGGTCCAATACTCGATTATGGAGAGACCTCCAATGGATAGAATAAGATCAAGTATTGTCGATGAATTCCCTGTGAGTTATCTTTCTTTCCACGTGAATTCCTCCCTTCTCCAAGGCATGGAAAAGAGAGAGAGTAGGCACGGCCCCCGGGAAGCCGACATAGGGCTGAGAAAAACGTCCTGAGCTGCGAAACTTGTGCTGCTCTTTTTCCCCGCTAAACACAGAAACTATGTTATACTTTTTTCTGGTTGCAGATGTGGAAAAACGCAGTTGCAGTGATAGGGTCAGGTTCAACCTGATTCAGGCAAGCCAAAGTTTGAATTTGCGCAATTTTGCCTGAGATTCAACCTGATTTTTTCGGACGTTTTCACTGTGTGCTATGTCGGCTCCTAGGGGCCGTGGAGTAGGGACATGCAAACCGGAAAATCAAATTTGAGAGCCGGGGAGAGGTCTGTGCCGGGAAATGAACGTCGAACTGCCCGGGAATTCAAATCTCCTCAGTAAAATTGTTTATTCGTGTTTAAACGACTATATAAAGATCCGCCTCTCTGCTTTTTTGCATTTCGAGGAGTTCGAACAACAATATATCGACAGCAAAAAATTAAAAAAATATCGGTCTTCGCAAACATGTTCAAATTCGACAACAAAAATCGGGAAAAATAGTTTTTATTTAATATCAGGTCAATTAAGATATCCGCCTCTGTGTTTCAACCACGTACTTGTTTTAAAGATCATTAAGGTGATATGTGGAAAAAATGAGAAAAATCGGTCTTCGCAAACCTTATCAAAAACAGTGTCAAACATTCCGTGCAATCAAGGGTCCTGTGTTGTTGTTTACAAACTACGACTGTTTTTGTCTATATTTCGTGCACCTAATAGCTTAATTACATGCTGTGAAAAACATTTCAATGTGTAATTCTCAACTTCAGCTACATATTCACCTAATTAGGTACGGCTACAGTATACCGGAATTCGAAAAGTGATAAGTACGTTCGCTGAGAACTGAAAAAAAGCTATTATACTTATCAATTATTGTTCAAGTAAAATTGCTCTATCCAATAGAGCAAAAAATGAAAAGACGAAACAAATTTGAAAATATTAGCATCTGACACGTTGAAATATAGTGACCAAGTGAACCGTACAGTCGCTGGCACTACACCACGAGGGGCGGGGCTAAGAAGGAGTGCTCGTATCTTGCTTAAATAAAATTGTTTCAAAATTCTGGAAGTGCTATCTTGATTCTGCATGTCCGATAGCCCCGCAACCGAAAAATAGGAATTTTAAATAGAGTTTGAAATTTTACGTGAATGTCCCTAGAGAGAGAGAAGAGGGTTTCGAAGTGCACCCAAAGAGATGGAAAGACGAAGTATAAAGCAGTCAGCTGTGAGGGAGAAGAGAGAGAAGGGAAGAAGAGGGGAGAAGAGGGGAGAAGAGAGGGAGAGAGTCGCTCGAGGGAAGGTTTCGTGAGAGACCAAAGTGCTCTGTCCTCTCTTATTCGAGCATACTCTCTCCTTTTATCTGATTGGGATGGACAGAATAAGAGAGGAAGGAAGGGAGGACTTCTCGTAAGAGGCCATTTCATCCATTGGAAAGATTCGGAATAAGATGAGATGTTTTCATTTTGAGGATGTGTCTTTCCCTGAGATCATCAGACACGAACCGTGTATGATTGTAGCCAAGAAGGAAGAGAAGAAGGAGGATGAAGAGAGAAACGAATGGAAAGGGTCTGTTAATTTTCACTAACATTCTTCTATTGAACGGTGTGATAATAAAATTAAAGAAGGCGTCCCACGAACCGCGCGAGAGATTATGCAAAGTGAGGTCAGACAGAGCGAGCTCTCGTCATTTTGCATACTCTCTCGCTCGTTGTCTGCTTTTCAGGGTCATTTGGCACGCAGCCAAATGCTCTCTCAGCTCAAACGAAAATTGAAAACATGGGAGTTTCGAAAGTGTTATCATGTAGCCACGACCCGCCATCTCACATCGAGAACTCAATTAGCCAGATATTCGTGGGACAACGGAAAAATTAAGAAAGTGATAGTTTAAAAATAGAGAAATATAAATTGTTACGCACAAACGAATCTAGCAAATGATCACGGGAATTATTCCATGGAGATTACGGTGAAGAACGAGATAAAGAAATATTTATTGATTTAAGAGTGATGGGTGCCGATCCATTCCGTGAGTTTCTCATCGAATTGGAGAAGAGACAAGATTTGATCCAAGAAAATTTATCCAGGTAAGATAATGGTTGCAATTAACTATTATAGACGGATCGAAATTCAATTGAATAATTCTCATGATAATGTTCAATCTTACAGCATTCCCTCCGTCGTGATTCATTCTCTTCTCATCTCGTTTGTCCATCCGTTCTTCCTTCCGATGTCCTCGAATCAATCGCCAATGATGCGACCAAGAAGAGAATCGTCCCAGGAACACCTCTAGAGGATCATTCAACGGCTACGGTAAGAGAGAAGAGGAATATCGATTGATTATTCGAATACTTCAGGACTCTCTCAATGAATTAGTGGAACGTGTAGAAAGACAGTTGTCACTTCTCAACGAGAACACTACCGTAACCACTCAGGTATTGATTGAAGTGAGTACTGTATCTAATAATATAGATTGAAGACTGAGTCGGAATGGAAGATGGAACAAGCTGAGACTGAATGGAAAGTGGAAGAAGTTTCTCCCAAGAAAGATGGAAGAATCACCAAGTTCAAGGGAAATCCGAAGACTACGGTAGAAACAAAGAAACAGAAGAAACCATCGATGGATACGAAGGTAATGATTACGATAGAATTCAATCGATAATCCCTTTCTTATCTCAGGTTGTAATTCTCAAGATGGGAAAGGCTAATAAAGACGTGCATCGATCGATGGAGAATGAACAGTCTGTTTATTGTCAATCAGTGAGAGTAATGAATCTCTCTCGTAATCCAGTACAGGCAAAGGTACGGTATTCTATCCCTCTCACTCACTCTCATTAATCGATTATCTTCATTAGATTGTCGTGACACGCCGTTCACCAGGAGCCAAACCCATTTTCTACAGAGACTTCGTCTATCTTCAACCTTATGTTCCTACTAAGGTTAGACCATCGCACTTTCAGTCTCCTCTCCCTGCTAAATCAGTACTATTTTTCGAAGAAACGTCCTTTATCATTAATATTGTTTCTTTCCAGTTTGCAATTGGTCTAATGGATGATCTATCTGAAGAGACCTCTTATGTGACATACACTCTTCATCTCTTCAATACTCCTATTTCTCCTCCAATATCCATATTTTCACCTCCATCATCAACACTTATTCCATCTCCTCATTATTCTTCAATGGAGAGGGAACAACGTGCAATCTCTCCTCCATCCCTCATTCCTCCTTCAACTGTTCCTTCTCTTCTACCTGCTCTACCTGCTCCTCCTCGTGTTGAAGCTCTTCCTGCACCTCCTCAGATATTCCTTAGTGAAACACTTAGAGGAATGATCTCTAGAAAGAACTCAACGGTAAGTGAAGAAAAGATGAAGAGATTGAGAGATATAATTGTATTTCAGGAAGAAGAAGGACAGATCGAAGTGGAGAATGTGGTTGATGATCTCGTCAATGGAGCCATTCAAAATGCACAGGTTAATGAAGATTCATTCACTCACAATTTAAATACAACAAACAAATTTAAATATGATAGTACTGTAATAAATTAATTGAGAAGGAAGAGGAGAATCGTACTCCGATGTTGATCATTGAAGAGACTGCAGAGGAAGTTGATGATAGAGAGATAGATGATGGAGAGATTGAAGAGGCTCAAGAAGTTAAAGTTGAAGATGTAGAAATGAATGAGGATGAGACAAGTGAAATAATGATAAATTCTCAGGATGAATCAGAGGACGAATCGTCTGAATCGATGTCTGATGTGGAAGAGATCAATGTTGAGAATGATGAAGACTCAGAAGATGATTCGGACTTCGAAGTCATTGATAATCATGAAGAATAGATAAGAAGAAGATAATTACTCCGAGATAACATCACTAAAAATGGTTCCTCGTTTCGAGTTTTATTTGTTTCTCAGGATTGTACACTTTACTGTAAACAAGAGGGAAGATTATCGATCGATGTTACTGTATATTAGATAAGATCGATAGTCCCCTTCTACTGTATATACCGTTGTTACATAGATTGACATGGAATAGTTTGAATAGTAAATCGGAATAGTATGGATCGATCGTATTTCCCTAGTGACTCCACTTCATCTTTGGCTGATTTTGCGTGCTTTGAACTTTCGAGCTCCTTCCCATTTCTTATCCCATTTGATTCTGTTTCTTTTATTGCATTCGAAATTATCTTTTCGCTATCTTTTCATTGTATCTGCTGTGGATAAAGATGCTTTTTGTATCATGTATGTGTCTACTGCACTGAGAAATCAATGATGTTCAACTGAAGACTATCGACTGATGAGACAGAAGAGAAGTATCGTGGATAACCCAAATAAGCCTACAATAAAACACGAGTCTATCGAAAAGCAGTGAATTCAAGTTAAAGAGCACAGTTAACACGATGGAATAGGAGTGATCACTCGAAGAAGGACACTCAATAGAGCACGAAATGACACGAAGGGAACGAATGAAGAGAAGGAAGGAGTATAAGAGAGGAGAGAACAGTCACTTCAACTATTCAATCAACCATGATTGGAATACTTATGACTCTTCTCTTTCTCTTAGTCGTTTACATCTACAAATACTATGAAAACGTCCGAAGATATCCTAAGGGGCCAACACCTCTTCCTCTCATTGGAAACCTACATCAGGTACCATTTTATTCGTTACATGCGGTAAAATTCTACGAAGATCCGAAATAGTTTGTGAAATGTATTCGCAAATGCTTGATGATCTTACTCAACTTCACATATCAGTTCGATGCTCATCGTCTTCATTATTTCCTCGAAGAAGCACAACCAAAATATGGAGATGTATTCACTGTTTGGACTCCCTGTCCAATGGTTGTATTCATGAGCTATTCAACTATCAAAGAAGCACTCGTCACTAAAGGTTAGCTATTTTTATTTCACAGATATTTGAAAATTGGAGGAAATGTTGACTGAACAATATCTCCCTTGATGTTGATGTCTAAACAAACTCAACTCTCTTCAATTTCTTCCTCTTCACTAGGGTTGGCATTTCGGGGGTGACGGTCCGCTACGAGAGAGGGAGAGGGTAACGGACCGCTACGAGGGAGGGAGAGGGTAACGGACCGCTACCTCCGTAGCGGACCGCTACGTTTCGGGGAAGGGAGCTTTTCCACGCAGCCTTCAATAAAGCGCGCGCACTAGTTTAGACGGGTTGGGAAGAGCAGGCGGAGAGGAGAGAAAGGGGGCGGAGCTTCGCACCCCTCTCCCTTCCCCGAGACGTAGCGGTCCGCTACCTCTCCCTCCCTCGTAGCGGTCCGTTAACCCCGTTACCGTTTAGCCAACCCTACTCTTCACCCTTCTCAAATTCGTTGGCACTACACTGAATTCACGTGTTTTCTGTGTACTCCACTTGTTCATTTGATCTACACTCAAACAATATATATAGGAAAAACTGATAAGAGAGAGAGAGAGAGAGTGATTTGTTAATAGATGCAGAGAGAACGATCGAATAGAGAGTTCAATGTGAACTGTAAATAATTAATTGCAGGCGATGATTTCGTTGGTCGAATGGGTCGATTCCCAGATGATTTGTTTATGTCGACTGAGAATGGAGGAGTTATATTCAGTGAGGGAGAGAATTGGAGAGAGCAAAGAAGAACTGCCATTCATATAATGAGAGATTTCGGAATGGGAAAGAATGTTATGGAGGCACAGGTAGAGAACCTATCCATTTCCCTACATTTACTGTACTCTTCTAGCGTTGGAAATGTAGAAAATGAGATGATATTATTCAGGTGAAATCATCGATGGACGAATGTATGAAACATCTTGAGAGTATCGAAGATAAAAGTGCCGTCGATTTCAGATGGCCATTGCAAGTGAGTGAAGAGAATGATCAATTACGACCACCAAACACTAATTAGATGAATGTTAATTAGATTATTTAAAATTATTGATAAGAATGGGTTTGAATAACGCCATACTCTTTCAGATTCTGGTTGCAAATGTTGTCAACGAAGTCCTCTTCGGATACCATTACAATTTCAATGACTGTAAGAGATTGATGGACTACTCTGATAGACTGGCTGGACAGGTTAGGCTACTCTATTTAGAAAGATTAGCTGTTTCGATGATTATTACTCGACCGTGTTCATTCAGATTGAGGAAATGCGTAAGAACATTCTTGTATTCGTTGTAATGCAATTTCCATTCTTGTCTCGTTTTCCTTTTATTGGATGGAAAGGGAAGGGACAATACAAAGCTAACGTTAAAATTGTGAGTGATCTTTGATAATTTTTGACGAAAGGGGCGCGGACATAGAATAAAATCTTTAATAGAATGAAATCTTTGTGAAATATTTGTATGTGTCTCTTCAGCTCCTCGATCATGTTCGTGAGGACGTTCGTCGATGTGAGAAAACATTCAATGATAACGATGAACCTCATTGTTTCGTACATGCTTATATGCAGAGAATGGACAAGAATGACTATCTCACGTTTGTTATTCTACTACAATATTTCACCTACTTGTTATTCTCCTTTTTTCCACATGAGAAGTATGACATGGTCTCTAATCGAATCAGTCTGAGAAAGTACATGAACACTCGTCGAGTTTAATCACTCTCAAATAATCTTCTAATTTCAGTGAAGATCAAATGGTGAATGTGTGCAGTGATTTCTTCCTCGCTGGAATGGAAACAACATCGACGACTCTTCGATGGTCAATGCTCCATATGGCTAATAACTTGGAAGTACAGGTAATCATCAAATGAATATCAGTTAGATCATCTGAATTATCCTCAGGATAAAATTCGTTCCGAGATTCATTGTGTGATTGGGAAGGACGGTGATATCACAATGAATGAGAGAATGAATATGCCATACACTTCTGCTGCTGTCACTGAACTACAGAGAATGGCCAATATTCTCCCTCTCAATGTCGTACATCGAACTGTTAATGACACTAAGGTATGAAGAATGATCATCATCAATAACTGTCTCTTCTTATTCCAGATGAATGGTCATTTCATCCCAAGTGACACTCTCATTCAAGCACAAATCCACAATGTTATGAAGAGAGGAGATATATTCGAAGATGCAGATGTATTCAACCCAGAGAGATTCCTTATGAAGGATGGAAAGACTCCCAATAGAGTGAGATATCGTCTCATTGATTAGTCTGGACAAAGTGTCATTCTTTCAGGAGGTGATCGAACAAGTGATTCCATTCTCAATGGGAAAGAGAATGTGTGCAGGAGAAGGATTAGCGAGGATGGAATTGTTCATTGGACTCGCTTCTATTCTACAGAAATATCGAATTCTCCCTCCTAAGGATGCTCCTCTTGATATGACTCCCATTGAAGGATCCATCCTCCTTCCTAAACCAAACAAACTTCAAATGATCTCAGTCTGAATTGCCCATTTCGAGTAGTCTGTACATACGATGATACGAGTTGAATAAAATATATCGCATATCTATTGTTTTTAATACCAACGAACATGTTCATAATGAGAATGTGGAGTTTCATCAGGGGAACGATACATCTCGAGAGAGTGAACGTGTTCCCTCATTGTAACTGGAGTAAATGGAATGTGTGTCAAGATTAAGATGATTCCATTGCTGTCAACTTCTATTTATTCATTGTAATCTAACTGTCGCATAATACACGGAATTGTTTGGGTATCCTACTTAATACAATATAACATTCTATCTTGCAGTATTCATTCGATTGGGAAGAGTCGATCTTGTTCGAAGAGTTGAGAAGACAAGATTATTGTAATGAGAATGAAGGGAAGAGAATGTTGAAGTACATAAGAGATAAAGAAGAGAAGTTGAACCGTAGAAGAGAAGATCCTCAAAGGAAAAAGTATGATTAGAGAGAGAGGAGAGAAAGGGAGAGAGGGAAGGAATACCTTGGTCAATTGACTGAGAAGTGGTCTCTCTTTATCTTTATCTGCACTCAAGTCTTGATGGATAAAAAGAAGAAGTGAAGTAAGAAAAAAGCGAAGGAAAGAAGAGAAAGAAGCATTGAACAATCACGAGAACGAGAAGAGAGAACTCGACCAGATGAATATTCACATCTGATCAGATTATAAGAGAATGATCTTTGATCTTCACTTACTTGATAATCATCCACACTATGGCTACACTTGGGATAGGAAAGAGAACAGTGAAGCAGAGATTGAGATATTCCGTTGATTCATCCGATATCTCAAATCGATAAGTGACCAGGGGGGGGACGGTATTCGAGAAGAAACGTACGAATCGCATAGTGAACACTGTTGTAGAACAAGCGATTAGAAGAAGTTGAACGATAGAGAGAATTTTCGATCGGAAGGAGAGACATGAGAAAGTAGGAGAAGATGAAGGATAAGGTCTGAAAGGAAGGAGAAGAGAATAAGATATTGAGATGGAATGGTTGACCTGTGAGGAAGTGGAGAAGTTGGAAGAGTGGAAGGAAGAGGATCGTGTTGAAAGGAATAGAAACCACGTGATCCATTTAGAGAGAAACGACCCATCGGAGATAGAGAAATTGAGATGAATGAGATTGAATGTCTCTTCATCTCTCTTTATAGATCTCATTGCATGCAAATTATCGGATTTCCTTGTTCTCACCATCGATTATTGAAGAAAATCGGCAAGATTTTTATTCAAGTGATTTCTCGGGCCTGCCTGCTAATACACCTATTCTCTATAAGAAGATTCGAGATTGTATCTGGTTAACGAGAATATTATCAATGTTGAATTTCAAGCATTCTTCCGTTCTCATTCTTTCTTCCGAATGTATTCCTGTTCAATCACTTAGTATCTCTGTTAATACGAACAACAATGGATTAATAAATATTTATCATTTCTTAATGAATCTCCATTCATCTCCATATTCATGGGCACTTTCTCACATCGATGCACTTTCCTTGATGACGTGCGAATCCATCCTTGCACTGACACTTCGCCGTTCCACATGCCATCTCACATGACTGAAAAGATCAAAGATCAATGTGGGATGAAGGGAGATCATTAGCTTTTCAAATCCAACATCTTCTTCTCTCACCGGCATTTTCTCAGTGCACGTCGGTTCACACTTGGAAGCACAGCTACGGAATTCCTCGTTTTCACCACAGTTCTCTGAGATAAAGAGGGGTATTGAAGGATGAATACGGTAGTCCCTCCTCTCTCTCCATCAATGGGAATATAGACTGACCAGCGAAAGAGAAGGCAATGAGAGCGAAGAGAGCAATGATAAGAAGAGAACGCATCGTTAATCAGTTGATGACTGAATGATTTCAAGAGGAAGACTCAATCGACCCCCTCCCTTGACTCCGCCCCCTTTACACTCATTTTGTTGACTGACACAATGGATGGCAGTTGGTTGTGAGTGAGTCAATGGAGTGTTCGTGAGGAATGAGAAGGAAGAATAGATCATGGAGATAGAAGAGAGTTCGATAGTAAGAGGAGAGGTTAGAGGCCAGTCTTCTTTTCTCCCTACTTTACAGCAACGGTCTTGGTGTATTCCAGTGAGCCAGCAAAATAATATTGAGTATATTTATAAATTCCTTTCTCTACAATTAATTATGAAAAGAAGAAGAAAGAGAACGGTAGAATTGTCAAACAGAAACATAGAAATGTGAAAAAAGGGAAAATAAGTTAGCAATTAGTTAAATAAAGAATGATCTACAAAGTGAAATATGACAATGTAACGAGTAGAAGGACAGGAAGGCAAAAGAGAGAAAGAGAGAAGTTGCTTCCTCATGGAAATCACTCGATTAGGGTAGACAAAATGAAGATACAAGTCAATGAAGAAGTCAATAAATATACACGTAAAATACTATTGACAATTTGATTACACTCAATCAAGATTAGATAATCATACACCGTCTCATAAGTTACCGTATCTCTCAGAAAACATGCCTAATACTAGGAAATAATTACACTGTTTGAATAATAATACCGTACTCTTCTAGATAATTGATTATACCTTACTAAATTCTTCGTCATCTCCTATCGTGACATAAGTGACGTGATTGGCTAATTGAGTGACACGAACATCAACATTACGGTATTCCTCTTGAGTATATCGATCGAGATCAGATTGATCTCTCACAATAGAGACAACTTGTCCTGTTTGTTCATCAGTCAATCTTCGTACACTTTCACTTCGACTTGTCTTCTCTGAGGGAGGAAGATTGTCATATACACTCCGTCTGAATATATTCCATATTCAAGAGAAAATACATTCTCCATTTGGATTGTCCTACTCCGTAAACGTTAAACTTCAAATACCATTAATTATGAATAATTCTAACCTGTTAGCTGTAACAATAATATTATTTCCATTTCTCAGTGGATCTCGAGGTGGAGGAGAAAGTCCTTCTCGTCGCTAAATAATATTAATTAACCAATTGAAACAAAAAAATCAATCGTTATCCGATTCGTTACATCTCCAATAAATCCTTGTAACATACCTCAATGGGTTCTTCAGTGAAACTTGTTCATCTCTTCTTTTCTCTTCTCTACTCCTTGGTGAGGGGGAATCTTTGAAGAAGAGGAAGGAGTATGAGGAGTGTGTGCACTCATACTATTACTATTTCTCTTCTTCCGTGTATGGGGAGATCGACCTGTCGCCGTTGCTGAATCAATTAATTAATCATTTCATCACTACATCATTTTAATTCCTTTAATGTCCAAAACTGCAAAAACGTAATCCAAATAGTTTATTCTTCAAATAATTTGGCCAGTTCTTCAACCAACATCTCCAATTCTCTTCCTTTTCTTTCCACTCTTATTTCTTTTCTTATCTCATTTCTATACTTCTTGTACAGTTTCTTGTACATTCTTCTATACTCATCGGGTGAAATGGCTGAATGAAGGAATGTGTTCTCTATGAAGAATGTCTATTCCCTCCTCTCCTCTCATCATACATTCAACTATTCACTTTTTTCACTTACAATTAGCTCTTGAACATCTACTTTGAATCTCAGCAATATCAGATCGAATATCAGCCATTGATCGAGTGAGAACAGGACCGAGTACTTTAGTGGGAACTTCAGCTAGATCAGATGGAGAAGGAGGAGGAGCATGTAGAAGACGATCTGACTGAAATGGAATTATTGATATACTCTTCTAGTGAGATACAATCGCACATCGGGACCACTTTACTCTATCGAATAGACTCACTCCCTTCATAATCATCCCTCACTCACCTTCAATTTGTCCATTGTTTCTCTAAGTGAATACATCACTTCATCATCAGAGAATCCGAAATCTTTCGTAATGGAAGACTGGACGAACTCCATGAATGTCTCCACATTGTACTTACGAATTCGCTCTGCAATCAAAGAGAATCATCCCTTTCATTCGAGAAAAGAGAATAGGAATGAACTGACTATCGTGCATCTTGAATACATTGAGTGCCATAGCGAGAAGGACTGAATCTCCCTCAACAAGGAACAGATCCCATAGACGAAGAGTGAGAGAGAACGGAACTCTGAAGGAGGAAGGATCTCACTCTTCAACTCTTCCATTATCAATCGACATACCGATCGAGGAAACATCCAAACCACCATTTCGTGAGATAAATGTACGGAATCATCTCCTTGTCCTGCAATTACCTTTTGTCGGTGAAGAAGAGTGAAATGAGCGTACCAAATGCTTGTAGATTTTAGGTTTGTACTTCTTGAGAATCTTCTTGAAATGGTTCTCGAATCGAGATAATTTGGGGAAACCAGGAACAAAGAAACCGTGCATTGTATGATGAGGATTAACCATTAGAGCATGAAGACACCTCAAGAGAGAAATTCGTATTATACAAGTATGAATATAGGGTGTATCTATCATTGATGGGCCATCAATAAAATATAGGATGAAGAAGGAGCATACCAGAATGATTCTTCTTCATCGAGATACATGAGGAATAGTGCGACAATCTGTGACATTCCTTGACAATATCCAACCTCCGTATTGAACATCGAATACGCTGCCAGTACATTCAGAAGAGATTGTTGTCTGTAATATTATACAATGTACTCACACTCTCAATTATTATTTTTCGTTAGGAAACGATTGAACATACACAGTTTAGGATACTAGTATGGATTGATTGAATACTAACTTGACATCGTATCTCTTCCTAAATGCGAGATGATCTCTATACGTTCTGTTAATATCCAAATCGATTTGTCGAATATCTCGAGATACCAATCGAGCACTGAAATCAAATTACCACTTTATATCCCTTCTACTTTATACACAAATAATGTCAATCGCATAATAAGATATAACTTGATCATACCGTAATAACAATTGTTCATACACTTTCTCCTTTCTGTACAAATCGACACGAAGCAATCGAGGCCACACCTTCAATACATCACAACCTTTTATGCCAATATTCTTGGCTACTTAAAAATATGAGAATATCAGATTGAATGTACTCACAATTCCTCTCAATTTCTCAGGAACTCCCTTCCATATCCTCTCGAATAACTTGGCTGGTTGAACGGGTTTCGTCACTCTTTGATTCTTCTTCTCTCTTTCTCGTCGTTCCCTCTCTTTGTATTCCCATTCCTGTAAGAGATCAAAGATCAGTTGGGAAATGACCGTATTCCGATGAGTCCGTAGGTTAGTCTATCATCTGGTGGGAGTTACTAGGGATATCTTGCGAGCAACACAGGATTTTGAATGCAGTTCAGGACCAAAAAATTAATCCAAAATATTTTTAGATCATACACTGTCTTCAGTTGAATTTTCATTGTGGAAACTTTGTTCTTCCCACTCCTGGAATTTTTATATTTCGCATAAATCAAATACAAAATAGATGTATCGTACCCTCAACATCTCCAACCATTTCTTCTCTCTTCTAACTTCTCTTTCCACTCTTCGTCTATTCACTTCATGATCTTCTGATTCCGTCCCTTCTTTGCTACAATTCAATCATTACTATAACCATCATCCATAGTCAATCAATGAATATCCGAGATCATGATTCATTCCAATTCAATTCCATCTCCACTCACTGTAGGAATCCATATCGATCCATCTTCTGGTATAATTCGAAATCAGGATTCTCCCAATTATCCTCTGAAGCCGCTTCCGGACCCTGAATAGAACCATCATCATCTTCCCTTCTTCTCCCTCTTCTTTCTCTTACCTTATCATACTTATCAACAATTTGTTCTCTCTCGATAAGATCTCTAAATTCGGGATCATCAATTTCTTCTTCACTCGTCCAATCGTCATCATCTCCTGCAATGGAATCAATCATTCATTTATCTCAACCAACCTCCGACTCTTCTTCTCTTTCTCCTCCTCTTCTTCTTTCCTTCTATTCCACTTGAATCCCAACCATTTCTCGACCGCTCTTCTCATTGCATTCTACCCAAAATGAACAAACTAAACCATCCACTCATTCACTATTATTAGATCCCCCATCCCCCATCATTTCCCATTCATTTTTCATGAGCCGAATGAATAACCTTCTCTTAGTCCATTCTGTAGGAATCTGGGAAGACTCAATCGATTAGAGAGTGTTTCGATTCTCTTTCTTCCTTCTTTCATTTCCTCCCTCACAGCACTTGCTTTCCTCTTGAGAGGATCAGAGAGTGTTGATTCAAGATGTTTCCTCACTCTATTGGACATCTTCCTTACAAGTGAAGAGGAGATAGTCCTCTCTCTTCCGATTCACTCTCATCTTCCATATAGATATGAGGAAGAATGAATGAACGAGGACGAGAGAGAGAAAGAGGATAAGATGATCGATTAGTGATTGGATGAGGAAGAGGACGAGGAGATGATGAGGATGATGATGGAGATGGACGAGTTGATTGTGTACGACGGAGAATGATGGGAGTTGATGGAGGATTAAGAGATTGAGGTAGAATATGAATAGGAGATGGAGATGGAGGATGATGAGGAGGAGGAGAGGAGGAGGAAAGAAGAGGAATCACATAGAGATGTTGATGATGAAAATGAGGAACATGAAGGAGATGAGTGAAGCATACTGGAATAGAGAGAGAATGAATGATTCCAATGAAGGACTTATGAGGGTCCGAGAAAATATCGTGGTCAAAGAGGCAATTGAATCGAGGCTCAATTAATGTGAGAAAAGAGGAAAAGTTGAGAAGAGGCGAAGAGATGGTGGATACCTCCCCTCATGGATATTGGTTGCAGATGGGAGGAAGGAAGAGAAGGGAAGGGAAGGGGAGAGGAGGGGAGGAAGTGAGAGGTAGATGAAGCAGGTAGTCAATTCACACTAACTAGCTAGATATATTCTAAACTGAAGACATAAAAGCATGCGACACTTCTTCTTCTCTTCTCTCACGTAGTCAATAATCTCATTATGGAGTATTTGCCTTGAAACGATGATTAAAATACGTAGTTGTAGTTGAGAGAAATAGATGGATAAGAATACAATATCCACAAGTGCTTCTCTCTCGACGTAAGAGAGGGAGATGGAGGGGGAGGAGGGAGGGAGAGGAGGTGAAGAGGGAAGGGAGATATCCCATCCATGGCAACTATGATGATCCAATTAGTGGAAAGAGAAGAGAGGTGGAAGAAGAAGAAGAAGAAATGAAGAGGATGGAGATGATTAACAATCACTGATTATTCCCTTCCTTCTGATGGGAAAGAGAAAGGCAGGAAGGAGGAGAGAGAGAGGGAGGGAAGGGGAGGTATTGAAAGTGGAAGGAAGGAGGGGAGAGAGAGGGAGGGAAGGGGAGGTATTGAAAGTGGAAGCAATAAGAGATGGCAAATGAGAAAGGACACGAGAGAAAAGAGGAGAATAGAATGAAGAATGAAGAAGACTGTGAAATAGAGAGAGAGAATGATACCCATTGAAGATACAAACAATTGGATTGAGAATTGATGATGGAATAGAGAACGGATGAGAAGGAAAGGCAGGAGATATCTTATGAGATGATAGAAGAGAGGAAGAGAGGAGAAGAAGATGGAAGAGAAAGAGGAGGAAATGAAGCCATAGATGATCATTACAACGAATGGACAACACTCATTCATTCACTACTCTCTCTCTCTCTCTCTCTCAACTTCATTTTGTATTCGAAACAAAAAGAAGTGAAAGAGGTGGAAGCTTCGAATTGCATGGAGAAGGGAAATATGTCGTGTAGAATAATAATGAGGAGATGGATAATCAAGATTGAAAAATGGAGAAAAGAAGCGAGAAACTGTGAGAATGAGAGTGATATTGGAACAGTAGTACTCAAGGCTATTCACTACACTATCTTTTCATATCCATTCACAGATACAATGATCACATAAAGGGAGGAAGGAACGAAAACATTGATGGTGTGAGAAGTCACTGAACTAAATGTAAGGAAAAGGAAGGAGAGGGGGGAGGGGGGAGACTTGGTTAGGAATGAAGAAGAAGGTGGTACAAGGGATCTAGTACTGTATAGAGAAAAGATGAGGGAACAGGAGGAAGGAGGAGGAAGGAGATTGGGGGGGCTGACTAGGAGAAGAACCCGGGCGAGGATTCTATCTGAGTGTCTGTGCAATAGGAGATCCTTATGAATAATGTAGTGATTAGAGTATAGAAGGGACGGAGAACCAATGAGCTCCTTCTCTTTCTATTCCCATCTTTCCCTTTACTCATATCCTATTTCAACCTTATCACTCATTCTTTTGTGTTTCTTCTCCCTTCCCATAATTTATTCCATTTAGATCCCTAGAACATCCCTTGTTGTAAATATCTCTTTTCATTCTCTGCATTACTATACTCGATAATACGTTATCCTATTGTATTCAATAAACACGAGAATAAACTAACTAGTATTAGATCGTATCTCTCTTCTTTCTCCATTTTCTCTTCTTCCCTCCTCTCCTCAGAGGATGAATCGTCACCCAGAATATCCGTCTCCTGTTACAATTATTAATTATTGCAATATAATTACGGTTACGTGCCTGCAGCTTGTGCATGTATAAATCGGAGTTGAAAAAGAAATAGTCAGAAATGTCAATGGAATTAAAATCCACATCTTATGTTTTTGGAAAGGATCTCGATTGCCAGTTCAACTCTTGCATTAATAAGTAATGCCCACAACCTTCATTCCAGTGTTCGAAAAGTATGTCAACGTTGACATGAGGTGCCCGATTTTTGACCATGAACCCCGGGTCATGGTCAAAAATTTTTTTTTTCGAGATTTCTTCTGTAATGGATAGATGGCACGAAAACATGCCAGAATCAATAAAGAAAACCACCTCTATCCATATAGGCAAACAAGTTATGTGAGATTGTAACCTTTTCTCGCGTATAACTTTTTGTCCTATAGATAAATAGGTGGTTTTCTTTCGTGATTTTTTTGACCCATGACCCGGGGTTCACGGATTGACCTCATTGGGCAGAACCATGAACCCCGGTCATGGGTCAAAAAAAATTTTTTCGAGATTAAGTTTGAAATGAATAGAGCGTGCGAAAACAAGCCAGAATCACGAAAGAAAACCACCTATTTATCTATATGACAAAAAGTTATACGCGAGAAAAGGTTACAATCTCACATAACTTGTTTGCCTATATGGATAGAGGTGGTTTTCTTTATTGATTCTGGCATGTTTTCGTGCCCTCTATCAATTACAGAAGAAATCTCAAAAAAAAATTTTTTGACCATGACCCGGGGTTCATGGTGTTACCAGTGGTCAAAACCATGAACCCCGGGTCATGAGTCAAATTTTTATTTTTTTCGAGATTGAGGGTGGAATGAATAGATCTCACGAAAACAAGCTAGTATCACTAAAGGAAACCACCTTTTTCTCAAAAAAAAGTTTGTTGACATGACTTTTCGAACACTGCTTCATTCACAAAAACTATTCCCTACGATTATCAAAGACTCTCTGACAATATATTGGAACTGACTTGAATGAATTCTCTCTTATCATCTCTATTCTCTTCATCTCCTCCATACGTCAATCGTTCGAATTCCATCTCTTCTCTCATTACCCGCACACCTCTGAAAAATACAACACGCATTGAATATGAATATAATTTATTTTAAAACTCAAATATATATCTGACTAACTACGTAATTCGAGAGCGATCAATTGAGCACAGTGGGAGAATGATTAGCTCTGTTAGTTAGGATCAACACAACTCCGTGCGTTTACATTCCATCAATCGGTATTATGGCAGACGTCGTCTACGTTAACTGCACCATCACTACTACACACACAGCGTGCCATTGAGGATCGCCTCCTTTGTTTGTCACGGCGGACGTATTCTAATTCCCTAATCTCATTCTCCGCCTTCTCACCGAGAATGGAGCGGTGAAAAATGACAAAAATGTAGTAGTTTTCCGAACTTTTTAATTTTTATAAAAAAATTGAGGGCTTAAATTCTAAATCACCGCTCCGCAGAGTGAGATTTTGGGAGAATAGAATGAGTCGAAATAGGATTAGTGAGCGAGAGTGAAAAATGAACTCCGCCATGTAAATTGATCATTTGATCCTCGCTGGCACGCTGTGACACACCATGCAGAACGATTGAGAAGAGATATACCGTACCTCGGAAGAGGATATGGACGATGGGCAGTGGGTGGTAGTCTACCGTAGTCGATTGATGCAGGGACGGAAGGAATGAGAGTAGAAGGAGAGGGATGAGGCCATGAGGAGAGTCTGATTACATAGAACAACTATAGAGAGAAGATGGGATGGAGGATGCAATCAATGAATGTTACGATTAATCTATTGGAGGAAGAAACAGAGGTTAGATCATGCATGGACAACAATTTATTGGAGGTAAAGTAAGTGTTGTGTATTTGTGTCCTTGAGTGAAGATCCAACCACGGGTGATGTCAGCAATTTATTGTAGAAGACTATTTACAGAAAAGTAGCGTGGAAACGGCGGGGAAGAACTAGAAGAGAGAGAAGAGCGAGTCAGTTTAGGCCAGGGCAATAATTGCACAACACGGGATTACGGTATATTGCGTATCAGGGAATTCCGTGCGGGACTCTATGCATTTGAAATGACGTTAGAGTTGTGTCATACTCATTACTCTAATATTCTATTCTAGTATACAACACCTCCCTTCTAAGATACGAACTTGGGAGTATCTGATAAAACAGAAACGAAGAAAAGAATATGAGAGTGGGCCACGATATCAACAAAATGTGGTCAATAGGACTGGCATTGCGCGACAGTTATCTCTTCTTCTCTTGCACTCGCTCGATCGGCATCATTGCCGGGCACGTCTCCGTTGGTGATGAGTTGTAGTCGGCGGGCTCATCTCCGCACGAAGGGTTACGGTAGTCGGTTCTTCTCAACGCGTCGCAGCTTGACGAAGTCGGCGATCCGTGTTCCTTCTTCACTTCCATCTGGTCTTGACCCAGAAGTCCTGAGTCTGAACCGGTCAGAACGCCATCTTTCAGCTCGTTCGCGAGCAGACTTTCAGTCATCGACTCGGATGTGAGAATCTCGCGATCCTTCTTCACTGCACAGTAAGCAACTGCGACTTCCTCTTTCGAGTGAATTTCGTCATCTTTCAGACTTGATCTCCTTGGAGAAGATACCGATCTCTCCAGAATAGCAATCCCAGGAGACAGATCGTCATTCCCAGTCAATGGGTCTTTCACCATTGCTGTACCCTCGATTGTGTGAATCGAGTAATTCCTGGATTCGTTCGTGACTAGTCCAGTACCAGAGTGAAATATCTCATTCACCTCTGTGCCATTTCCAGAAAATGGGCCTTTCACCTTTTCTGTACCCTCGATAGCAATCGAGTAATCCCTGGAGTGATCTTTCACACCTCCAGTACCAGAGGGGAGTCTTTCATCCGTCTCTGTAACCTCGATACTTCTGATCGGGTGATTGAGCTGAGCCTCCGCCCTCTTGGGAATCAGAGTAAAGAAGAACTGCATATGATCTTTTCCAAGCACGTTCACATCTTCAGTGATATATACTTCTCCGAAAGTAATGACCCCATTCATCTCCAAATGAACATCGCATTTTCCAGTCACAAGGAAAATCGATCCATTAGGGCACTCGGGAGTGACGTTGGTACACCTTGCTCTCGGTGATCCAACCAATTTCCACGTGTGCTTCGAGATGAATGTCAGATCGGAACCTGAGTCAACACTCATTTCCACTTTCATTCCATTCACTTTCATTGAAACATCGAACTCTGATGAGTTTCCTGATCGCTCGCTCTTGATCTTGTTGAACTTGGGTTTGGCTCCCTTGTTCCTCCCTGGACACTTCACTCTTATGTGACCAGTCTCTTTGCATTTGTGACAGATCGCACTCACAAATGGACACCTCCCATCATCGTGATCTCGACCACATCTTTCACATCCATCATTATCAGAGTCTGTGGAAGAGCTTCGATCTCGGCGGGACTTCTCCTTCCCCTTCCCATAATGCTGCCTCACAGCATTAACATGAGATCGATTCTGGCCAGTCACTGTTTGAGAGTCTAGCTGAGCCTCCTTGAAGCTATCAGCTATCTCGAGTAACTTCTCGAGGGTGGGATTCTCTTCCCTTTTCATGCCATTGATGATGTGGAACATGGCACCGGTGTGTCTCGGTAGATCAACACCTGCCAAGAAGATCATCGTCTTGATCTTATCCGGGGTAAGCTGGGTGACATCAGCATCCTCGACCACTCGATTTACTCTCGTTGCAAATTCTCGAAGATCGTCAATATTCACCTTTGACATCTTGAGATTGAACATTTCGAGTCTCTTTTCGAAAATGGTCTTCTTGTCTCCGAACAATTTCGTCATGACCGCATGAACCTCAGAGAATGACATTTCAGTCAGTTTCTTTGGTCGAATGTGGTCACGAAACTGTCTGTCCACTGTGTCATCCACATGTCTCAATAGCATGAGGTTCTTCTCTCCATCTTCCACTTTCACAGAATTGAACAGGCCCTCATGACGAGTCCACCATGCCTCATAGGTCCATCCCTCATCAGCATTGTAACTGAACAATCTGATTTGCTTCTCCAGGGAGTCCACTGAGGGTCCGCGACTCTTGTTCGAGTCGTCTCCACTACTGGTTGCACTCTGTGCCTGATGGTCTCTCAATGCTTTCAACTCAGCCTGCTGTGCTGCCATCATCTGTTGCATTGCCAGCAACACTTCCGCCATTTTCTCAGTTGCTTCTTCCATTTTTCAGGCGAGACAGACAACTCTTGAGAATATTTCGTGCAAATGATGAGATTCTAGCCTGTGATAGCTTTACTTCTACTTGATAGATCACAATACGCTTGCTTTGCGACTCCTCCACAACCTTCACCACGTGATGGTGCCTTCCAAAATCAAATTTTGGGCAGGGCCTCCGGCGAGGGTATCAGAAATCGTGTGCCTGTGGGGGCTGATTCTGATTCCGTGACGGATAAGCTGTGATCCCCGTGCGGGGTGCTTCTTACCACTGGTGTGAGCCAGTGGCGAACTCAAGAAAACCCGAAAAAACGAAGAAACGATTTTCGAAAATATTCGAAAATTCACTTACTTTTAGTTCGGTTAACTCCTGAACGCCAATAATGTTGTGTATTTGTGTCCTTGAGTGAAGATCCAACCACGGGTGATGTCAGCAATTTATTGTAGAAGACTATTTACAGAAAAGTAGCGTGGAAACGGCGGGGAAGAACTAGAAGAGAGAGAAGAGCGAGTCAGTTTAGGCCAGGGCAATAATTGCACAACACGGGATTACGGTATATTGCGTATCAGGGAATTCCGTGCGGGACTCTATGCATTTGAAATGACGTTAGAGTTGTGTCATACTCATTACTCTAATATTCTATTCTAGTATACAACAGTAAGAAACAACTTCATCTATCTTTAAGAGAATAATTTAGATAAAAATTGATAAACTTACGTAACATCAGTAGAATGTGAATGGGGAATTGAATGGCCTCCTCCATTGATTCCTCCATTCCTCACAGGGGAATAAATCCCCATTGAAGGAGATCGAGGATGACGAGAGAATGACATACAATATTGAGACTACTGCAATCAATTATATCATTAATACAACTTCAAATTCAACACAAACATAAACAAAAGAGGTGAATTGAGTGAATAATAATGAGTGATCAAGAAGGTGAACTAATCAACAAAGAGTTCTCAAATATTGATGCATCTCCTCTCTCCTTTCTTACTCACTCCCTTCCCCCTCTCTCTCTCGCTCTCGCAAAAGGGGAAAAATGTTCTTCTTTTTCGTCTCTTTTCTCTTTTTCTCACTTCATTTTTCTCCCCTGAGAATAAGGAACACAATATAAGACGACATTCTCAATCCATCTGATCTATTCCATCTTCTCATCTTCCAATCTCAACCTCGTCTTCACTCCTTCCATCCTCTAGTCCAAGCCGGTCTCTCCTCTCCCTCTCACTTCCTGTATTTCTCTCTTTCTCTCACTCACCAAACCGTTCTTTCTCTCTCTCCTCAACTAGAAGACGTGATGATCAAACCATAAGGTAAGGAATAACCCATGGAATGAAGGAATAAATAATGAAAGGAAAGGAAGGAAAGAAAAAAAGAAAATGGGCAGAAAGACAATCTTCCTTTCAATTCGATTTGAGAGGGTGCGGTCCATTCTCACTTCGAGAGAAGAATTCATCCTCTCTATGGATAAAAGTATGTCCATTATTTGACTACTGATTGATGATCGTCAGTTTGTCCATCTCTGTCGATATCTATACTATACTAGATATTACTCATGAATGGAATGAAAAGAGGGAACGGAATGAGTAGAGAAAAGGAGAGAATTGAACATGATTGAGAGAGGAAGAGAGGGGAGAGAAAGAAGATACTCCCAGTATATACCCATGTATGGAATGAGAGATAACGGAAGTACGGGGAAATAGTAGAGAGGAGGATAGAATAGAATGGAGGGAGACAAGAGAAGAGAAGAAGAGAGAAATGTGATGGAAATAGAAAGATAAGTGATGAGATACAAAGTGTCATACAGATGTGATGGGAAATGAATTAAAACACACACGGACACGAAAAGAGGAAGAGATGTTATAACATTAGATAAATAATAAAAAGAGACGAGAGAAGGGATGGGATGGGACAGGATGGAGATTAGAGGATATCTTGTCATTGAGAGAATGTGAGAAGATGAAAAAAAGTGAAAGAATGAGAGAAGAAGAGGGAAATGAGGAGAATGATAATGAGAATGAGGGTGCATATGAGAAGAGTCAAGAGAAGAAAATAATTCATTCATGAGGAAATGGAGAAATTAGTTGTCATCAAATATAAACCATTTGGAGGTGAAAATGAGAGAAGGAAGGAATTGTGATGACGTGAAGAAGAGAATCGAGAAAGAGAAAAGGGAAGGAAGAAGAAGAGAATGAATAAAAAGACGGAGTTGTGAGGGTGATGGAACACACACGAAGGTCTATGAGACTGTGAGAGAGGGAGAAGGAAAGAGAAGAGAAGGAGAGGGGAAGGAGGAGGACTTTCGGGAAGAGACAAATGGCGAATTGAAATTGTATCTATACAAGAATATAGATAGAGAGAGAAACAGAAGTAATTAATATTATTACCATATATATCGAATGAAAAAAAGAAAGCGATTAGATCGATCAAGATTTAAAATTTTCCTACTCATATTCATGAAAAAGCGTTTTATAACATTGACATATCTGAATGTGTGAACAATGTTTAATCATTGGAGTGTTCACGTGTTAAGAGAGTGGGAAGAAAGGAAGAAAGAGAGTGAATACAGACGTCTAAATGGACAATCGAATACTAGTGAGAAGAAAGAAGAGACTGACGAAGAAGGCACCAATTCTGATAACACCCCCCCCCTCCTTTTACTCCCTTCTCACTCACAAAGAATATACTCTCACTCTATCTATTCTTCTTCTCATATTTCACTCCCATGAGATTCGCAGTTATAAAAGAAATAGAATCAATAGATTAAGTATCAATCTCGGATGAACACCGAATCACAACATCATATGTAATAAGATTGAACACAACGGATATTCTTTATTATCCACTATGTAGTGCCTTCATCAATTATCAAATGAATTTACAGGAAGAACAGAAATTAAATCGAGGGAGAAATTAGTGAACTCGTAGAGAAATGAAAGAGAGGAGAGGGGAATAACGAATTAGATGGGAAGAAACGGAGAATTGCAAGATTGATGAGACCACTATTGGAGTAGAGAAATGACATTATAATCACTTATTTCTAAAGAATAAGTGAAGATTGAGAAGAAAGACTAATTCTATTCATAAGGTTGCATTCTTCTTCGAACAGAATCGGGAACAAGAGAATGAGTGGATATCTCTGAATGGAGTATCGATCGAAGAGTTTGAGGAGGTTGAGATGATGAAGGAGGAGGAGGAGAGATATACTCATTATCATTTACAGGCATACTCAGACGACCACTTAAATATTCAATTATTTACAAATCAAAACACGAAAGATAAATGAGATAGATGAAACTCACAGTCGACCCTTCAAAAGGGATGCTCCAGGTCTAGTAGACATAGGATTAATAGGAGTGATTGGAAGATTGTAAGACGAGGCTGACATATTCATAGAATAATCGACATTCTGCAACAAAAAATATGGCAATAAGTAGATTCTCCACGAAATAACTTACGGAACTATTTGGGTCGAAAACGGTAGAATGTACTCTCTTTACTCCTTTAATAAAAGCTGTTCCTCCTACTATTCCTCTTTTTTCATTCATTCTTGATAATCTTTCCATTCTAGCACGAGTTCGAGTCATGAAGTTAGAAGGTTCCTTCAAATATGTCAAGTCACAAAAAAATTGTTACACAATCATTTGTCGAATCCAAAAAAAGTTTTCATAATAAAATATAGGTGAATACGTACAATTAGTGTGACTTCATCATCATCTTCCATTCGACTAGAAGAAGGAAGAGGTTCACATCTGTAATAGACAGACTAATTGAAATACTTATTACATGACCAATACGAATATAATAACAATAAATAACTAACAGATTGAGCAATCTCTGATTGGGATTAATTTCAGATGGATATTCATCATCGAATGGTTCACTCTTCATTCCATTCCATTGTCTCATCTCATTGTTATATTCCATTTGTTCCAGTCCAATCACAGCTTCTTCCTCCTCCATTATCTTCCTCACTTTTACCAATTTCTTTATCTGAGTTTTCTCGTTTGCCCGATTCTTAGCTAGAAGAATAATTAATTATGGAAGAGAGAAGAGATAGATTCAAACCTTTTCTAAGTCGTTCCTTCTCTCGATACTGCACTGATATATTACTTTCTTCTTTCTTCTTCAATTCTTCTTCTCTCAATAAAACTTCTTCCTCATCCTGTAATTAAAACATTACTAGTATGCAAATGACTGATCAAATATGCTGCGAGAATTCGAAACAAGTGAGACTCGAAAATAAAGGGACAAACTAACGAGAATCATTCTCTCTGCTGCAAAGATCTCTTTCTTTATACGAACACCAGCGAATTCCGCTCTGAAATTATATCTATGTTATCAAATCTGCAGACATAAATTTTACAAGAAATTCAATTAAGTAAAATATATTAAAAATGAAGTCAAATAGACAATACCTCTCTTCCTCTTTAGCTTGTTGTTCATTATCGGATGACTTCTGCAATTATAAAGATAATACACATTTGATCGTCAATATATGTAGAGCGAATGGTAACTATACTCACTTCAATAAGTACTCCAATTGCCATTACAACGAGATCCGATAGAGAATCGACGATCTGCATTGATATGATATCCCTTCCCTTCTATATCATAGATACTAACTTACAATCGAATGGTCACTTTTCTCGTATTCTTCAACCTCATTGTGAAAGTATTTCCTTGCTTCACTCAACTTATACTTGTAGCTCTGTATTCAATAAATGATCATTCTATCAAACGCATATTCGAACACGTACAGACTTAGGTTCATCGCAGGCGACACAGTAGAGAAGAGCGCATAATGATCGAAGCTTCGGTTCATTACAGTCAAGAGAACCCGATCGACACATAATCTGATAAGATAATCCATTGCCCTCTGTCCAATAACATATATCTCATAAACTCCAATATGACCGTACATCTCTAACAGTGCGTGCTGCCTCGATCCTTGACTGGAACTGCTTTCGACGAGACATTCTGATCAATGTTTATTTCGATTCTTCGCAATTAGTGTTTTTCGAAAGTATGATGTAAGGATGATTGACCTTCCAAAATCGAAAGTTGATTTTCCGGATCAAACTTTATCAACAAAACTGGTTTTACCAAAGTGATGAACATGAAACGAACCAATGCATAAGTTAGCAGAGATCGGTGTGGAGGTGAAGTGAGTAGAATTGAAGAGAATGATAGGGACATTACAAGAACAACAATATTATGTAATAGAAGGGGACAAGAACGTTACAGTAGCTGCCAATATGAGAGGTTCATTAGACCAGAAATCATTAGTGAACAACAAATAAATAGCTAACACAAAATCATATCATGATACCGATCTAATCTAACTCAATAAATAATGGATAGAATGGGATTAGGGAATATGAGGGTAGGCCTTTTATGCTACAGGGTTCTTTCTAGGTCTTCCTCTTCCTCTCTTCTCACCAGAAGCAACAGCAGGAGACTGAAATTCGTGTTTAATGCATCTCATTCTTTCTCGTTTATTGTCTTACCTTGGCAGCCTTCTTGGGAGAGGCTTTCTTGGGAGTGGCCTTTTTGGGGGAAGCCTTCTTGCCAGATGCAGAAGGTCGTCCTCTCTTCTTGGGAGAAGCAGATTTGGAAGGAGATGCAGATGGAGACTTGGCAGTGGATGCAGAAGATGAAGCGGAAGACAATGCCTTTGCAGGACGACCTTTAGTCTGAATGAATCCATTCATTCCCTCTCCTCTCTCCCTCCTCTTCTCTTCTCGGCACTTCTCTGTTTTTGGCCCAGGGTATTTTGCACGAGTTTCTGCAATATGCAGAAATCAATTACTCTCCCTCTCCCTCTCCCCCCTCCATCATTTCTCTTCCCCCACACTCAATCGCGCGTCACTCGCTGTAGAATGGGTGAGTAGACGCACAACAATCGAGTTTGCATCCATTGGAAAGTCAGTTTTGATTTAGCATCGTGAAATAGGAGGTGAGAGATCATAGACTGGAAGTGCCGTTGAATGCGGCGGCAGCGAAAGTTTCGGTGGTTGAGCCGATTTTGTGGCACACTCAGCTTTTTCGGGGAGCGAACCAACCCCGCCATACGAAACGTGATTGTCGAAATGAATGGTTTTTATTATTCTGCCATTCAATTATCTGAATGAATAGTGTGATTTAATTCAATTACACACACCCTATAAAAGGCCTAGCTTTCCAATTTTTCCTCACAGTTCAGCGCTCTCCACTTTGGAGGAGGGTGCGGGAAGCCTTGGCTCCCTTGGACTGGGATCTCCAAAAGGGAGATCATCTTGCATTTGCAGGATGGGGTTCTGCAATTTGTAGAAACTCGTGCAAAATACCCTGGGCCAAAAAACAGAGAAGTTCCCTCTTCTCTTACCTTGGTAGACGATGTCTTCTGTACAGTCACGATCTGCACGGAGGAAGCCGATGACTGCAATCATTCATCTATTTCCAACTTACATTTCTCATTGTTAAAATTATTAAAAGTCAAAATGTGGACGAAGGTCGCTGAATCGAAGAATGACGAATTTCTAATCAACACTTTCTCACCTCATCGTCGTTCGAAGAAGAAGAAACAGTCTTAGAAGGACGTCCTTTCTTGGGGAAGGAGCAGCAGTGTCAGGCTGAATTATGGATATTCGAATGCCTTCCCATCCCTTTTCCACTTACGTCGATTGTCTTAGCAGCAGTATTCTTAGGGGGACGGCCACGTCCTCTCTTAACGGCAGCATTGGGTGAGCTCATTTTGATGAGATTCAATATTGGCAGGTACCTGAACAACCACGGATTGATCTAGAATATGTACAAAAGATGCCAACTGATCAAAAGTATGCAAGTCGGATGGAAACCAACTAACCACGAGAAGAATCAACTTACAACAACAGGAAAGGGCTTTATACGAAAACATGTGGAATTTAAGAATGAACATCGTATTAAAAATGAAACACGTTAATCGAATGGAGGACACGGGGAGTTATTGAGAACCAGAATTAATAAGAGATCAGAGTGAATCACCGATTGAACAGAATTGTAAGTGATGATGCATCTAAGCTTACTCTAGCGTATGCATCTTCTGATCTATGTACAGTAATGAATGAGACAGTGAGAGGGCACTAGAGAGATAGACAATAATAGTTAGTATCACTCATTTTTCATCTGCATTTGGGTCATCATATCAGAAGAAGCCTTATCTCCCATCTTCATTCTCTTTTTCTCTCTATCCGCTCTAGTCTCTCTTTCGAAGAGAACTCTTCTAGCTGATCTTCTAATCTCGTCTAATCTCATCTCAGAAGCATGATGTGCCATCTCAAACATATTCATATATTCGGTTAAAGTTACCCAACCAGGACAAATTATTGTTTGAATGCGCGCGAAAACCGCATCCGCAAACTACGACCAACCAACTAATGACTTTATTTTTAATTGAATTAAATAATTTTTATTTAATTACTGAATATGGGAAGACAAATGCGGAGTCGGTGAATCGCAGAAAGTGAAAGTGGACGGAGTCACAGCGATTTTATTAATTTTAAGGAAATATTTACCTGTTGTCTGCTCACTTTGTTCAGCACAATCTCAGCGATGTCCGAGAAGCAGGATAATATCTGAACATGAGGATAGATCAATGAATGGACGCAACTAGAATACATAATATGCATACTGGTCGACAACTACCAATAATATAGAAGGCCCTACGCAAATTTTGTAGCGTTAAAATACACTTGCACACTCGAGAAGCACGCAATTACTTAATTGACCTATATTTTGAATATGATGAACATGATTAAGGCGCCCTAACGGAGAGATAATTCATCAGCGACTATGAGAGAGAATGAGATATGGTGGAGAGGTGAGAGAGATTAGAGACGCCCATTCTATATAGCGGATATATTTTGGCGGGAAAGTAAGACTTTTCGAATAAAACCAACAAAAAAATAACGCGTAATCACGAATGTTTTATAAATTTTGGCGGGAAGGAAAACAGCTTAAACGAAAGCTTTTCAAACATTATAATGCATAAATTCAATCAAATCAGAGTGGGTATAAATCATTATAGAGAAGTATTCTACTGTTATATGAACAAAATCGCATGAAATTATATAACAAAAAACTATTTTCTACTGACCATCAGCTTTCTAACAGCTGGCCTTACCAGTGGGTCCCACCTAGCGTTGTCTTATGACTGTAAAATCGCTTGACGTGGATACACCTTTACCTTTTTACCTTTACTGACCATATCATTATCCCCTAAAGGTCTCTCTGAACGGATTCGCTGCAATTTGCTCACGTCCACCTGCAATCAATAGAATTAGAATGATTAAGATTATCCTTAATAAAGGAGAGATGTCTCCCTGTGTGTGTTTGTCAATTGCGAAAGACAAACAAGTCGCGAGACTGGTCAAATGTATCGCGCGCGCTTTCTACATTGCGAAAAGGACCGAACAGCAGTGAATCCTACCAGCCCATCTGACCCCGCCCACGGCAGGGGCAAAAACGGCTGGTTAACATTATAGATGAAATTAACACAACTTACGGGGAAATTAGAATAGATATCAACCATCATCTTGGCCACTTCGACAATCATATCTGAGTTATCTGGGGAAGAATCTCGAAGAGATCGAAGAGCGATCATCTCAAAATATTACTTATTTTACAATCATGAGAGCTGGAAATAACATTTCAATTTGATACCTTTCCGAATGCATCTCCAATCGTGTCCACCTCTTGCTCCTGAGTCATAGCATTCTTTGTCATATCGAATGCTGCAATTAATATCAATAGTTGATATAGAAAAAAAAATAAATGAGCGGCAACGAACCGCTTACGGACACACGAATTCAGAAATCATGCGACATTGAAGCTTGTTTTATCAAAATTGAAAGAGCTGATGAGGTAGAAAAGTGAAAAAGATACATGAATTGGTTGGAACAAATACGTGCAGAAACATAAATTATATAATGAGTGCATAATGAGGTGTGCTTTTGCGAAATGTTTAAGTGATATATTAGCAGTGCAAAGGGAGGGGGGGGGAGAGGGTACATTGGTATCACAAGGAGTTGGTCAAACCCCTCACATCATTAATTGGTTCCGTTGAATCTGTTGTCTCCTTCCTTTTCTTCTCATTCAACCGTACCCTACAATATTAATTCATATCTCAATTAGCATATTATATCAATAGTAACTCAAGATGTGACAATTAACTAACATTCGATTACTCAATAGACTTGCTCCACTCCTTCTCGCTTCCATTGCCCACCAAGTCTCAGATAGATTAGTATTGAAAGTTGCCTCCGTCGGATTATTTGTCAATCTCCCATCATGTAATTCGTTCTTAACTTCCTTCTTCCTACTTTCTACCACAGTCTCCTGTAACAATTACTCATAACAATCATCCAACAATCTCATTAGTCTCACCTCGAGAGAAGTCGTCTTCCTTTCTTCTGTCATATCATTTTCTTCTACATCCTCTCTCTCACTGATCATTCCACTTATTCTAGCACGACTTCGAGAAATAAATGAGGATCCCTGAAATGGAACTATTTGTAAATCATTATTTAACAACATTCTTGTATTTAAAAATAAATAAATAAATGCTACTTGATTATCGACTCCAAATTTTTGAGCTCTTGAACTTTTGGGGCAAATTTTCGCTAGCATGTTGTTTTCTTGAGGAATGTTCGGTTTTCCCAATCCAATTGTGGAACTTAAATTAATTGATTACTACTCGACAAGTAAATAAAATCGTACCCTTCTCTTCTAGGAGGCGTTATAACCCTATTCAAAATTATTTTGCTCGGGCTTGCTGTGATGACTCTGCGTTGAATTGCTACCTAAAAATAACTTGATCAATTAATAATAAAAACAAGGTCGATAACCTTAATAGGTTTCTCCTTGTTTATTGTGACGACTCTTCTCTGTGAGATAGGAACGAATCGATGATCAGGTGGATTAGTTATGATGATACTCTTCGAAGGAGATATACATACATTCCTCACTCCTCTCAATCCTCCTTCATATCTCCTATCCTCTACCTTCTCATCCTTCCATGTCTTCACCTCTCGTCTTTTTTCCCCTCCTCCTCTTCCTCTCAATCCTCCACTGTATCTTCCACTTCCATCTTCCTCCTCCAATAGAGGCATATCCTCTCCTTCCCCCCATCCAATCTCTTCTTCTCTCATACTAGAATTGGGTTGATTGAGATCGAAGTCATCCATATTCATAGCACTTTCTTCCCATGTCTCTCCATATCCAGATGGATGATATTGTGAGGGAGAGATAGCTGATTCACTCTCATACTCATTCCCATGTGTATACTCATGTGGAAGACGTGAGTGAGAAGGGATGAAATCCCATTCCTTCTTCCTTTTCTGTCCCATTCTTCTCTTTTCTCGTCGATCTTCCTTCTCTTCTCTCTCAACCATTGATTCCATTGAGTGAACAAAGAGAATGGTCAGTGCTTCGATCGCCTTAATTTACAGTCATCGAGAAAATATTACGTTTCAGTATTAGTCCATCCTAATGATAACTCAAATATTAACCTTTGAATGTTCATTTACATCGAAGGGAAAATGTTGCAACTGTTTTTTAAGAGTCCATATTTGTTTCGCGAGCTCCTGAATAAATTATAAAATTAAGATTTAGAAAAGAAAAAATACATGGACAGGTCTGGATGTGCAGAAAGCATGGAGAAAATTAGCCATCCCAGTGAGCAATCCAGTTATATCATTCGGATTATGAGATTCATACGCCTTCAACTGCAATTATCCAATTAAGTATTAGTATAAAGCAGCTTGACTTACCAATGTCATACATTTATTTACTTCATCTTCCCTTTCGTCATCAACACGGTGTTGTCGGATCATCTAACACAGGTATCAGGAGAGAATGTACGAACCCAGGAACTAGATTTTTCAAACATTTTTTAAAAATCTCTTATTTTGGTGGGAGAATACCCTAGTGGAGAGGATTCGATGTATTCAGGTTATTTGTCCCAAATCCGGCTTTAAGGGATTTTCCGGCTCTGAACCCGGCTCCAACGTATCTCAGCTCCCAGATGAGCTATAGAGATGGCACCGGGCCCAAAAAATGCGGAAAATTTTTTGGAACAACTTTTATATTTTGCCCGAACATGGGGGACCGAAAACAAAAATGATAAAAATTAAAAACCATTTTCTAAACAAAAAAATAAATATTAACCATTTCTCAGGATTTCAAAACTGGGAATTTTATTACTGATTATGAAAGATGGAGTCACCATATGTTTAGAAAAAATATAATTTGAAAAATAAGTGTGGTTAAATAAGTGTCCTCTCCACTAGGGTATTCTCCCACCAAAATAAGAGATTTTTAAAAAATGTTTGAAAAATCTAGTTCCTCAGAAGGCCATTATTGGTACATTCTCTCCTGATACCTGTGCTAAACGTAATTCACACTGCAATTTTTTTTTGTTATCAAAAAAGGTAGGTATCTCAGATGGGCTTCACCATTTCGATAGAAAAAAAACAGTAATATTCAGAGATAATATGATACATTTATTCTGTGAGCAATCTTCAGGAGTAACAAGAAACTAGCTATTGTATCTACACGTTATTCACGCAATGGTGAGGACAGTAACATCAAACACACTCAACACACCTATTATCAGATGAATGGACCATCCTTTTAGACAAAAAACAACAAAAAAACAAGGTGTGGTATCCTAACCTAATTACCGGAAATAGTGTTATTATCGATCAAACGACTAGATAGTTGAGTGTATCACCCAGAGGGTGCAGCTAAACAAAAACAAAAATGGGTCATTGTATCAACAATGTAACCTAATCACTAACTGGTACTCCGCCCTCTACGAGCATTTTCCCTTCCTTTCTTGCCTTTTCTTCCTTATTTCTACCTCCATTACTGATCACCATAAGGACCATGATAAGAGGGAGATAAAGGAGAGAGAAGAAGAACAACTGACGAGAATTCTTCGCATCAGGAGCACGATAGAACTTCCACGAGAGATACACCTCAAATCACATCCGCATTATTATGCATATTAAAAACATAACCAATATTTTTCGAAGTTGAAAACGAACAAGTGCGGCGTTGAGTGGAAGTGAGTCAACAGCAAAGGTCATCGTAGTGAGATCAGTGAGAGGAGCGGCGATTGAACAGAGACCGACAAGAGAAAGGGCATGACGGATAGATGTACGACGACAGAGTGCTTCGTCTGTCACACACATCACACGATATCCTGCCTGCAATATACCAAATTCATTCATTCATTCATTCATTCATTACTTATTACAATTAAAATACAACACAATAAATTACTCTTCAGATAGAACGTAAAAGACGAATACAAACCTTGCTATAGTCGCCTCTGAGATTCCAGCTGAGTCCGTTAAAGTGAGGGAACTGCCATGAATATAGAATAGCAGCGAGAGTAAATGATGCGGCATCAAGAGTACCAGCAGCGGCTGCATATCCCATCAATGGAGGGATAGCTCCCACTACCGCGCCTCCAATCACAGCATTAGTATATTTTAGAAAAACACGATATTTTTAAACATTGATATTGTAATATATTAGGAAATTGAATAATTAATTTCAAAATATTTAACCTGCCCACGTGCACGCGATGGACGTTCTTTTCATGGGAGTATATACACCAGCATAAAGGAAGATGTTGAGTAGACCCAAAGTAGCAGTAAGTGGGTTCGTCTGAAAATATAGTTTCAAGACGCATTTAGTAAACCACTGGTTTAAAAGAACCAACGAAATGAAGCAGCATTGCAGTCGCAGTGACAGTAGAAACACCCGCAAAAGAGAAAGCATGAAGAGGAGAGAACCTATAATATGTTTGGTGAAGACAGCGTAACATAGAAAAATGAGTACCTATGCACGACAAGCACTCGGCTCTGTGTTCTTTTCATCTGTGCATCATAAGGAGCCTCAAGGAGTTGATTGCATGCATTGGCAGCCGACGAGAGAAGAGCTGTTCCTCCCGCACATGCCGCAAGTGCCACTCAAACCACAATCATTATCAATTGTACAAATGCAACATACTGTAATCAATTGATCCTGGGCCCATCATGTATCCCGCAACTGCAGTTGAGGTGATCAACAACGTCAGCTTCGATTTTGAAAGTTGGAGATAGGATGAAGCAAGACCTCGTGGCTCCATTTTTACCCATTGTTGGAGATTATCGTCGGCAACTGCAAACATAATTTAACAAGAGGATAATATATAACAAATTACCGATAATTCCTAATTCCTTTTTAGGGGCACGCTTTTTTGAAACTGGAACTCTAAAGGAAGGGCCAGTGAAGGGACGAGGCTGTGTTGGAAGCTCATCTTCAAGAGGCTTTACCTGAAATATTAATCTGTTGTTATAAATCGACATATTAATATTATTAAATCATGAATATCATAATTTTTTAACATACGTTAGGAAGACTGTGAGAAGAAATCGCAGAGGACGTTGACGGGATAGTACATAATCGATATAGCAATGAAGCACTTCTACTCCTAATCATCCGAGCTACCCTGAAAAGAAATATGAAAAAAGAAATTACCAGAAAATAATTAAAATTGATAAAACAATTAAAATCTAGATTCTTGAAACGGCAGTACTATAAACCATGTAGAAATATGACGTTGTTATGCATGATCCAATGAATCAACATATAAACAAGAATATAGCTCCTTGAAAGCGGTGGAAACAATTAACAATTAAGGAATTATTTTAAATTAAAAAAAATAAATAAATTCGAGCCGTTAGGTAAGCCGGGTTTTGGTTCTGATATTTTATCATTTGACAGAAACGCCCGGGATTTCAAACAATCATGAGCTTTTTTAAACTTTATTTTGTAAATTACATTGTAATCTTAATAATGCATTTCAATACATTATTTCGGTCACTACGGCAATGATTGTTCCAGTTTAGATCAAGTGGTTTGGCTTTAATTCGATGTTCATACACCGGGAAAAGGATCCTGCCACGATATCGATTCTTGCTCACACTTGGTTTCTGGCCTTTCCGCTAAAACCCCGGCCATGGCCTCGATCGCGATAACGTGTCCTGTTATATTTGATGCTGCTTTAATATTTCTATTTTCTCGTATTTTATTTTGTTAGCACATATGTATCATACCATATACGATATGGTAGATGTGTTAAGCACTAGCTGCTCCTTTTCATACGTGAAAAAGTTCCGTGCATAATAATCATTCTGGCTCATTCGAATGCGCAAATCGTTGCGCAAATTCATTATTAAGTGTTGCAAATTTTATACAGACTTAAATTTCTAATGCCGCATTTGCCTTTTTTGCCTAAATTTTATGTTTTTTTAACATGTAATTAAAAATATTTTAAGATCACAATGGGAATCTCCGACAATGATGTCCAGAAGCAGCTCCGCCATATGATGGCATTCATTGAGCAGGAGGCAAATGAGAAGGCTGAGGAAATCGATGCAAAGGCTGAAGAAGAGTTCAACATCGAGAAGGTATGTATATACATCGAGGGGGTGTATGAAATGAATGGAAATCACAGGGAAGGCTAGTCCAACAACAAAGAACAAAGATCATGGAGTTTTATGAGAAGAAGGAAAAGCAAGTGGAACTGCAAAGGAAAATTCAGAGCTCGAACTCCCTTAACCAGAGCAGACTCCTGTGCCTGAAGGTATTCATTATTCTCTTTTTCTTTGGGGGAGGGGGGGAGGAGTCCGGTGTTGAAAACAATTTTATTTTGTATGCGTTGCATGTACTTAATGATATTTTGTTGATAAGTTGGTAAAATACTGCTTGCAGGCCCGTGAGGATCATATCCGCAATGTTCTGGATGAGGGACGCGCTAACCTATCCAAGATCTCTGCCGATACTGCCCGTTATCCCGCAATTCTTAAGGGACTTATCATGCAGGTAATCGCTTACCCATATAACCAATGTATTTGTTATATAGATCTGTTTGTGTATGATGAATTTCTTGTTGTTTGCAGGGTCTCCTCCAATTGCTTGAGAAGGAAGTTCATCTCCGTTGTCGTCAGAAGGATCAATCTCTTGTTGAACAGCTTCTTCCCGAATGTCTCGATGCTCTCGAGAAGCAGTGGGGAAACAAATCCAAGGTTAGTATGCAGTCCAGTATTAATTCAGTATTTGACGGCATCACTGCTTGTTCACCGTTGTTTTGTTATAGTCATATTCTTTCCAAAGCGTTGATAATATTAATTGTTTATTAAGCGCATATTTGAAGGTTGTAATCGATAAGACGAATTATCTGGCCGAGGAATCAGCTGGAGGTGTGGAGATGTCGGCTAAGGGAGGAAAGATCAAGGTGTCGTCCACTCTCGAAAGCAGACTCGATCTTATTGCTGGACAGATTGTTCCTCAGATCAGAACTGCTCTCTTCGGACCTAATCCCAACAGAAAGTTCTTCGATTAATTTCTTTTTATTTCTTCTATATTGATTGTATGTTGGTTTATGCCACTCCTATTCATTCCAATAATGACTAACTAGTGATCATTTATCTTTATTTTTCCATTCCATTTTATTATCAATCAATGATCGTCGTTTATCGACGAGATAGTCACTTACAATAGAGTATGCGAAAGAAGTAAATCCGTGTATAGGCAGATTGTGCGTATGTATACACTTGTAACTGCAGATAAAGTAGATATAATGACAGTAGACAGACGTAGTATTCTACGTAGTATATATCTTTACAAATGGAGCAGTTATGTTCTGAATTAATATATCTTATTACAGAAATAATGGGTGGTTTGGGGGGGGGGAGGTTGGAAACGAAGGGCGTAAGGTTAAAACCAATTGTCAATGACTATTGCAAACCATCATTCTAAAGATCATCCATATCTTTTTAAATTGCATTTCCCTGAAACTCGCGCTATAAAAATAGCAGAGTACTGCGTATCAATAGTGCTTTAGTATGACTAGAACTGGAAAGTATGTCGTAACTTTTCGATATTTGATAATTACTTTGACTAGCAAGACGCTCCACTTGAACTGAGTGCGTCTTCTCTCATTCTGTCACGGGCTTCCGAATAAACTTGCATTAAGCATCGTCATTCTTTTGGCCACTTTTGTCTTAATCCTTTTAACATCGAAAACGCACTGAACATGCTATGCAACGGCAGCGAACAATTTGTTTTGAGTGTTGGGTGTTACTGATGTCCTCATCGCAGTGGGATCTGATTTTGATTGTATTTACTTCAGAGGCCGTGCTTTATAATCTCTCATTGAATGGAGGCTAGACGGACTGTTTATAATAATCGAGCTCCTCATTCTCCTTATCAAAATCATGTTAGTTTTCCTTCATACTTACATTTTTTTGTGAACCACCACAGTGATTGAGTCTCTTATAGAACCCTATCAATACTTTGGTGAGAAAGAAGTATTTGATAAATGCACCTCGGCCTGGCATGAAATCTGATGTTTTTCGCGGTATTGACGCCTTAAACGAATTGAAGAAGGCTACGGACTCTTCTTCGAAACGGAGTATGGTATGAACTATATTTCATTTCAAGTCTAAGGAAAACCCTTTCTCAGGTGGAAGACGTGCCAATCCTTCTCCAATCTCGCAATCGTCGAGTTATCAAATTCGTCCCTCGAATTGTCTCGGACAGTAAGTCTTTCTTCTTTGATACCTGATGAATAGTGATTGAACAGGCACCTCTTCGACAGTTTCCATTCACGATAATATTGGAGCAGTTCAAGAAGTGAGAACTGAATGCAATGATGTAGTGGTCAAACCGGAAAAGGAGAAGAAACCATCCGGGGTCAGTTTCCCAATATTGCAGTGTAAATGTTGATATGTTAAGGTATCATGCTCGGAGTGTTCCCTCTCCTTCTACTCTCGAATGCAATTGTGTAATCACGTAACGACTGCTCATGGAATTCCCGTGAGTCATCTTTCCCTATCAGTCTTCTCACTCACATATTCTATCTACAATACCAGTTTATAAATCTTCAGGCTCCATTGATTCATAAAAATTTCGAGAAAGAAGAGACGTTTCAAGTTAGTGATTTTTTTGTTTTCTTTTTGTGTTCTGTTTATTATCTCACCCCAAAGAAAGACTCTTAATATGATTTACTATAGGCGTGGCTGAATGTTATCAAACGAACTCATGATATCACTTTCGTTCATGGATCGGGATCTAAGAATTATAGAGGAAGAGATCAGAGGGTCACCTATCTTCAGGTATGAAATTGCTACACTTTCCATGTTGACAACTTAGTCCCGTCGAAGGAATTTCTTTAATATCTTAAGTGGACTCAAAATTCATTTTTTTAAATTTAAGTGTTCTCGAAGTGGAGATCCGAAAGCAATTCCTCATAGAAACGTGAAAAAGCCCCGTGGATCGATAAAGTGTGGAAAAACGTGCCTAGCATATATTAAGGTATTTGTTAGTGTCTATCCGAATATGATATTACGATGGTTTATCAGGTGACACAATCACTACGTCATACACATGCATATGGACCAATCAAAGTGGAAGGATGTCTTTCCCACTCAGGACATATGATTGATCCAGAGATGATTGAACTATCACAAGAGGAAGAAAGTGCTATTCAACAATTAATTGAGAGAAGTAACAGGAATGGACCTGTTGATATTACATTGGCACGAGGTTAGAATAGAATAGAAGAAGGGAGAGGATGATCTGTTCCCTCGTATTCTTCATTTAAATATTGATAGAGGATTGTATATCGTATTTAGCAATCCTTTATCCGTGTGCTCGCTTCCGTCTAATAACTGATGATAAACTACTGCAAGTTCTTCCTCGATGGATGTGGCAGATTGCAAGTGTATCATTTTCATATCTTCGTTTTATATTCTATTACTCTATTATAAATCTGAACACTTGAGGAAGACGAAGTGCGAGAGGAAGTTGGATGGAATGGAAATGTATTGGATGTAGAGAGGGAAGATGAAGAGAGACGACAAATCTCTCAATCAAATAGAATAGATGATACTTATCAAGGACTTCATCATCAGGTATCCTCATTCTCATTTATTATTTATTCGTTTCTTTTCTATTTATACAGTCACTGACATTTTTTTTTTACAGATTCTTGTTTTTGATGAAACGGATGATTTCGTGAGCGTTGAATAAGTAGTGCAATATAGATGGAATATTTCCTTTCTCTCATATCTAGAATGCCATTGTACGAACGTCTTTCCTCGGAAAACGGATTCATTTGGCCACACGGGTCGACCATCTTATTTTTTCATGTTTACTTTCAAATGTTCATTATTCATTTTCATTGAATGTATCTGTCGGTGACTGCATATCCTAATTTTTGCCAAATGTTAATTCATAATTCCCTCTTTTATCTGAGTGTATTTTGATTAAAGAACATTTTTTATCGGAAATTTGAAGTTGTATAACATAGTTGCAGTGACTTTAAGCCCTATACAGATGTAAAGAGATAGACTGTGAATGTCCGATTGAATAGTGAAAAGCATAGAGAGACAATTGGGAGAAGGCAGGAGTTTGCATGGAATAGAGAAGAACTAGCGAATACTGACGGGGAGTAGGACAATACGGTAGAATTGATTACTGTAGTTGAATTCCGTGAATCTCAACATCTCCTCCAATCTGGAGTCCATTCAATTCATACGGTTCAAGTCTATGGGCGAAAGATGCGAATCGTTCTCCATTCAGATGAATCTACAATCGATATATTGATAACCGTATGCTAAGAGTACGGTATAACCTGAAATGCGTATTCCTCATTCTTAATCTCAAGATCCATAAGAGTTCCCTTCTCGAGGGGATTCTTTCCTTCTCTCTCCTCATTTCCCCATTCATGGTTCACAAGAGAATTACGGACGATTGCCTGAATCGATTATATAGAAATTATACAGTATTCTACCGTACCTTCTCATCGAATCGAGGATTGAGATGAAGTGCGATATCTCCATTCTTCTTGAGAATATTGAGATGGAATCGTTTGCATTTCTTCTCAGGCATTCCATATACAGTGAGAATCTTTCCAGGAGTGAATCCTTCTCCTCCCAATCCACTCTCATATGGAACAGGCTGATATCATAATACATTATTAATGAGATGAAGAATATATATCTTACATAATACTTTCCTCCCCAATGAATCTTAGAGATGGAAACATCTCCATCAATGGAGAAATGAGTAATCTGAGAGAGTGGAAGACGATGCTCATATTCCTTGATCTCCTTCTCAAAATGAAAACACATTATTTCATTCTTTCTTCTTTCTTTCTTTAGCCAGTTCAACTGAGTTCACTTGTCAACAATTGAGTGCTTTAGATGCGTAATGAGGGGGAGAAACTGCCTCCATTCTAACGAGAGAGATGGAGGGGGAGGGGGGAGGGGAAGGGGGTAACTCACTCCTGCGAAGAAGATCTGGAAGTGACTGTCATGGGCTCTTACTCTCACATCGAATTCCTCCCCCTGAAATGGATATTGATTATCGATTGATCAATTACAAGTGTTTTCTCTTACCTTCTTGTAGTGATTGCTCTTTCTCTCTTCCTTTCCCCATTCTCCCTTGGTGAATGTATTGAAGACAACCTATAAGACGAAGAATGAATGAGGATGGAGGGGGGGGGGTTCATCAGAGTGTCATGTAGATTATTACCTTTCCCTCATCAAATCGAACACTCATATGAAGAGGGACATCATTTCCACTGAAATCTGCTGCTCCATGGTGGAAATTGATTGTGAATCTGAAGAGGAAATGATCAATTGATCGATATCTCATGAATACAGTACCTATGAGAGTCATCTCCAGTCTTTCCCTTCAGAATAAGAGTCTGTCCTGGCTCGAATGGTTCAGCTAGCTTACTACGGTAAGGAATTGACTGGAAGAAAGAGGAGTTACAATAGAGTGATAAACAAATCACTCACGAAAGTGGGAGCCTCCATTTATGTAACGAGAAGTTTGATCTCGAGTAGAGTCTAGAAAAAATGAGTTTGAATTGAAGAGAGAAGACAAGGGAAAAAGAGAGAAAGGGAAGAATGAAATAGACGAGAATTGAGAAAATGGACACAAACGAGGGCAGTAACCTCAATTGGATTGGCAGAAGATACGAGAGTTGACAGAGGGGAGGAGAGGGAGGAGGTGGAGGGGAGGAAGGAGGAGGGGAGGTGGGAGGTGAGAGGAAGAAACAAGGGCAGAGAGATACCATGGAGGGACAGAATGCACAAAAGAGTTCGAGAGTCATTTGATGAACCGGTTGATGCATGAGGTTAAAAGAGAGGAGAAAGGGAGGGAAATATGAAGAGATGGAAGGAATGAGAGGTGATAGAAGGTCAATTAGTGATGATATTATCAAGACAATTTATTGTTGACTAGAATTACACGAGCGAGTAATGATGACACCTATTGTGGAAAGGATGAAGAGGAGTGAAGAGTGAGTGAAGAGAGAGAGGTAGAACGGAATGTATGAGATGAAGAATAGATCAAGTGAAGAAATATTCGAAGAAATAAATGAAGAAAGAAGAAGAATGTGATGAAATGTTTAGTGTGATAGATTGATAGGGGTCGAGTAAGAGAAGTGAATGAAAGGGAAGAGTAGCCTCTTCTTCTGATGTAATGTCCTCTCTTCTCCCACACTTGCAACCCTATTCTCAGCTGTACACTTGAAGTGAAGAGAAGAAGAAGAAGAAGAGGGAAGATCACGCGATGGATCATTACTGTCCAAGGATTGAGAGAAGAGGAAGGATGAAGATTGTAGAAGAGAGAGAGAGAGAATCGAACCATGACTGAAGAAAGAAAGAGAGAAAACAACTCGAGAGATAGAGAGAGAGATGGAAGAGGAGATAGAGGGAGAAGAAGACTCGTAAGCAAAGACCCAGTTTGATGAAGTTGAGTAAACTCCGTCCCTTCTCTTCCCTTCTCATCTCACCCCTTTCCTTTTCTTGATGAAGTGAGAAGTAAGTCATTCGAATGGGAACAACTGTGATAGAATGAGAGAGACTCTCACAACGAGAATACATAGCAAAAAAGTGAGGTCATGTTTCGTCTCCCCCTCTCTCTCAAGTGAAGCATCAAACGTTTCCGGTAAATGTTCTTCGCTTGAATTGTTCATATTTCATCTACACTTTCCCCACTCTTTAGATTAGATGATAGCTAATGTCTGATTCGAGGAAATTTAATGATGGATGAGATTTTTATCATTGGATGAGTGATGGAATGAAGAGTGAGAGACTCTTTCCGATAATGACTAATGATGAAGTGAGAAGAAATGAACGAGAAGGGAAGAGAGCTAAATGAAGACATTATATTACATATCAACACTTCTATCGTACCTCTATGTACTTGAATCTGAGATGCATAAAGGAATACTAGCATGAGAATACGGTAGTATAGAGTCTCCCTCACTCCATACACTATACAGACTACCGTAGCCACCGATCCTGAAGTGTCAATGATAATCAGTGATATGAGTGAAGGTGGTACCGAAATATCCAAGAATGACTGAATTGGCAGTAAGAATGAGTTGTTCTTTGTTGAATGAAGAGAAGTGAGCAACAAGTAAAGAAAATATGAGGAAGAGACCCATTTGGAAAATACTCAGGAAAAAACATTCGTAGAATCTGAAATTGATATTCATCATGTGAAGAATGCAACCTATTTCATACCCATATTCTAGATCAAGAATTGATTCGAGACCCGATCTTTCCCTTTGGTACCATCGATCGAATGTCATACATAGTATAAAGAGAAATGCAAGTCGAGGATATACCTTAACACTAATATTATCTTTCAACTGTAACATTAGTTACAATACCTTATATCGTGTGTTATGTACAATATGTCTGTAGGCAGGGAGATACAGTAGAACGAGATGGATTACAATAAGTACGATATCGTACTCTACGTATTTATCCACTGCCTCACCACAACATTCCTACAGATATATAATAGGCTACGATATATACATGAAGTGATTATGAATAGGATAAATCACTAACACAAGGGGTTAGTCTGATTATCTCCTTCGAGAATCTTCTATACAAAGATGGAGCTTCCACTCCACAATTTACACATCGGAGGTTCTTCCATTTATCCTCCTCTTCTTTCTCTCCCATCTTTAATTGATTCATTCTCCTTTTATCTGATCTTTGATCTTTCTCTGTCGTAAGATATCTTTTCGGTCTCTAACCATTTATTCTTGTGTAGTTTCCTTCCACTTGAGATCACAATCATTTATCGTGAACTTACGAGAGAGAAAGACAATGAAAGAAAGGAAAGAGTTGACAATTAGTTGATTGTTGTATTGTTGAGAGGGGGAGGGAGGGAGATACTGCCCGTAGTATCAATAACTTACTCATCACTTATCATTTGATTAGAAGGTACCTAATAAGGAACATTGAAAGGAGGATCTCTATTGGGAGAAAGGAATGAGATGATTATGTTGGAGCGGGTGAAGAGCAATCAAAAAAGTAGTCTGGTTAAGAGAGAGAGAGAGAGAAAGAGAGAAGGGAGGGATGGGAATGAGTAGAACGGATGCAGGAAAAAAGTAGTGATATCGAGAAGATAGATAGGGAATTTGTAGGGAATTAAAGACGCTTGGAGCTTAAGGGATAACCAATAGAAGAGGAAGGGATAGTGGAAAGGGAAAGGAAGAGTCGCGAGGAATATTACAGATAGAACAGGGGTGGTATTCTTTCTCCAATTTCGGCACGTGCCGAAATTATTTTCGGCATTCCGAAATCCATTTCGCGCGCGTGCTGGGGGATAGCGCGGTCGGCCGAAAATGAGAGGGACCTCGCGAATGCCGAAATATTCGGCAGAATGATTCGGCGAATGAGCGAATTATAGGGGAGAAATTCGGCACTCTATTTAGAATGACGAATATTTTGAGTGGAGAACAAAGGGAATTCGGCTCGATTTCGGAAATTCGGCGAGAGATTTCGGCAATTCCGAAAAATATTTTGTAGTTTTTGTTGTTGGGGTTTGAACATCGATTTCTATTAGGTTACGGTAGACCTACAGTAGTTTACGGAGTTGCGGAACTATAGTAGTGCACCTGTGATTAAAGAAGTGAAACCCTCATTTACACTACGCTAATGTCACGATAGGGTATAGTTAATACCACGATAATGTTACTGAAACATTACAATACATAGGATTACGGTAGGTAACGCGGCCGAAACGAATGGGGCGACTGCGACTAGGAAGATAAATGAGGGCGAATGAAATGTATCGGAATGGCCGAGTGGTTGAGAGATTGCTTATTGTACGAAAGGTTGTTGGTTCGAATTCCAATCACTCTCTCTTGTCTTTTGTCAAAAATGGTGAGCGATTTTTCGGAAGAAATAAAAAAATTCGGAAAGTCGCGAAATTTTTCGGCATTTCGAAAATTTCGGCACTGCCGAATTTGAAGAAAGAATACCGCCCCAGATATGAAATATTCACAGATATTACATAAAAGATATGAAATGTATCTCAACTTGAATTATACAAAGATCTCAGGATATTTTCCTTCTCTTGAATATAACAAAGTCATCTTCCTCTTGTGGCTGAGTAAGGAGATTAGTATAGTATGCAACTACCTGAAAGGGAAGATTAACCCTGTCCTATCAATATGAAGTGTTAATCACCTTTCGATTAGCTCTAATAGCAGATAGATCAAAGTCAAGTACTCTTAGACTGGATAAACTTCTTGCTCGAGAGAGAGCCACATAGGCTTGTCCCTCTTCGAATACTCTCAAGAATCTCTTTCTTATTTATCTCTCTTTATCATATATTGTACCTCGATAATGATACTTGAACAGCATCAAGAGTAAGTCCTTGACTCTTGTGAATGGATATCGCCCATGCTAATTGAAGAGGAATCTGATTCCTAATACAAGTTGTATCTTCCAAATGAGGAAGACGAATATGAAATCGATGAGGAATTATCTGAAGAGAGTACGGTATCTTTATTGAGAGTAGAAGAGATATTACTCATCATTCCTCGCATTCCTATATCTACCCACATGACTAATTTTCACTTGCCGTACTATCTCCCTTCTCTCTTCACTCAACTCTTTCTCTCATTTACAACCAATCTCATATAATTGGAAGAATAACAAGGGCGATTTACTACTTCACAAAATTGCAACGACTCAAAACAATTTCGAAATGTGAATTGTATAACCTCAACGATTTGATTGGTTGCCATAAACTTGACCAACGGCCATTTCTTCTCTGAGAATCCCTCGATGATTCCACGCGAACCATTTGATAATTGACGAGATAGATCAAGATTTGCTGTGAGCATAACCTAAATAGAGGAATAGTAATCCCTTCCCCTTCCCTCTCATACCTGTGCTCCCTTCTTGAGTATAATTCTGTCTTGAACAATAGTCTTCATCGAATCAGGAACACAATGGGAATCATTTGCATCGTAGATTCGTTCCTCCTCTATAATCAATCTATTCCATTCCATCCTTCCCCACCCTACTCTTCTCTCTCACCATCCAATTCCTTCAGTTTATGTTCATTAATCAATTCAGCATCAGCAGTATGAGTACACAATCGAGTGGGAATAACTCCCTTTCCTTCTAATTCATTCCCCTTTGAATCGAGAAGAGCTCTTTCCGATAGAATATCACATCTGTCATATCATTGTAAGGGGAAGACAGAGGGCGATCATACTCACTTTCCCATTCTAATCTGTTGTAGAATATTAACGAATGAGTCATCTCCTTCTTGTCGCCTCACTTCTTTCAATACCATCGTTTTATGCAGTGATTCCTTCCAAGACGGACTCTGTTAAAGGCACAATATCATTCATAGATACATTCACTGGATACCTCAAAAGCGAACTGTTTGACTTCGTCTCTCTTCTTGACGGGAGGCAATTGAAGGAAATCTCCAGTGACAATTAATTGAATACCTCCGAAAGGATCATCACATCGACGAATACGACGACCAACCTAATTCATTATTTATTCTCTTTTCATTCTTCATAATTAACTGAATCTCCAACCTGATCGAGTATAGTGAAATAATGTCCATCGATCATGGATATTTCATCGATGATAAGATGAGTAGTATTCTTCCATTGTTTCACTGCCATCTACAATTCCTCCCTCCCTCTCTTCTATTCCTTCTCAAACCATTCCATACCTTCTTACTCTCCACCATCTACAATTCCTCCCTCCCTCTCTTCTATTCCTTCTCAAACCATTCCATACCTTCTTACTCTCCACCATCTTCACTGCATTCTCCACACTCAATGGATTCGCTCCTATTGATGCGAATGAGTGAAGAGTGATTCCTCCCAATTGACAGGCTGCGATTCCTGAAATACTTCCTATTTATTTCCACGCAGTCGATAATGTACCATACCCGTGGCAGCGGTGACTACGGTAGTCGCAGCAGGAAGCATTTCGATAATTCTTGTGAGTACGAGACTCTTTCCTGTACCAGCTGCACCAGTGAAGAATACATTCAATCGCATATCTACCTACAGATAATCACTTACTACGATCTCACAAATCGATGAGACCATAATAGATAGGAAGCCTTAAAAGCATGAAAACAAAAAGGAACTGACAACTTGTCTGACAATCCATCTCTGTTCACCCGATAGAGGAGTTCGAATGGAAGAAGAAGAACGAGGATCCTCTTGCTAAATGGATGACAAATTGAAGAGAATCAACATATAATTAACCATAAAGTGTCGAATTTGAAAATAAGAAGAAAATAACAAACAATAGGTCTGAGTGTACTTCTCTTCATTACACCTGTAGGAGTGGCAGCACTGTATTTCTTCGTTCCTGTAATGTAATATGATAATCTTTTCTTCGATTACTACCTACCTCCAGGAGTGGTCTTGGCTAGAGGAGAAACGATAGGACATCCCCTCAATTGTCTCACTTTCTTCATTTCCACAACAGTAAGAGGAGAAAGTTCATTGAATACACGAGGAATTCCCTCGATAAGAAGAGATCTGCTAAAGAATGACAATGATATTGACTCAGTTGAATAGTCAACCTCGCTTTGCTAATAGGAGTCGTCTGTGTATTTCCATCAGCTTCCATCAATTGGATCTTCGCTTCAATTGATTTGAGGAAAATATTAATGAGACGAGGAGCAGCATTGGATAGATGAATTATTACTCCACTACAAACAATACTTTCCATATCGATATCCCCTTTCTCTCTCACCATTTCTGAATGTGTATGCTTCCCTTTCCAGTAACGACATCCTTCGTATGTACTTTACAATCTCTCAAAGGATAGGAGACCTCCATCGATCGACTACCAGATACATGAATTACCAGGAGAAGCTTCCTTTAAGAAATACAGTAATTAGAATGAATCGATTAATACAGTACCTCCTTCCATCCCTGCCTACAGTAATCTGTGCTTTCTTCGCATTAATGGGAGCAACTCCTTTAGCAGTGGAATCAGAAGTGACTTTAAGTGAGCATTCGATAGTGTAAACATGTCGAGTAGAAGGAGATCCAGATGATGATGATGACATCCGAATAATGATTATTGTACAAGAACTAACATCAAATAAGATAATTAAGTGATGTAAATTAATAAATATTAGCTTGTGATAATATATGGATGATTAGTGACTGGACGACACGTATTACAATGTGTGACTACCACGAATAAATGTATTCCAATATTTATCAATGTTAAAACAATACCGAGAAATATCACAATGCAAATTGAAGTCTAATTTAATTCGCAAACATGTCAACGGATTAATGTATTATGTGATATATATTAAGCGATAATCTGGCAGCATAGTGACAAGAATGTACATAATGGCGTCTTTTTTAAATGAGTATAATATTAATTATTCGACCTGTTGCATATATCAGACTCCTTCTCGAAATGCTCGTTCTATTTCCTCTTCCAGATCCTAAATTATCATTAGACAGTATGAAAAAGAATAGTTCCCTACTCCTACATCATAAATACTCACCCTCATTGCTGCTGTATCCATAATTATACTCTTCTCTACTTCATTATCCTCAATCTCTTTCAGAATTCTTCTGTACAACATCATTCCTCGAAGAAGTCTCAGAGGAAGATCGAACAGATTTTGCAGAGATAACAACTGAAATTGTATAGTGACATCTAACAAGCAGTTTACTATAATCGAGATGATAAGTGTCAACACATGGATGAGTTCACTTACAATTTTCTTCTGATCATCCATCGTCAGTTGATTCGCAACAATCTCAGCCACTTTTTCATCTGGAATATCTCTGTATTCCAATAGTGTGTCAGAGAACAACAGATGCTTCTGTTCAGTTGACATGTGAAGAGGGAGCACCTGGATAACATAACAATTATATTCCTTTTTTTTCTAATAAATATGTTTTGTATAAGAATATGTCTATTATACATACGAGTTTGTTATCGTAGAAGAATGGAGTGAGTCGAAGATCGAACTTTGCCAACCAAATCCTCTTATCTATTTCATCTTCTGTCTATAAATATCAATCCTCATTTTCAGGTTGGCATCGAGATACATAATCCTGAATATGCAACAATTCCTTACCTCGAGACGATTCCGATTAAATTCCAAACCCCGATTAAACGCATCAACAATTCTCTCGAGATCATTTGTAGACACCCATGTCCCATCAAACTGAAATAATTTATCAATTGATTGATTGAGTAACTATTGATTGGTCGCTAAAAATGGACTAACCCTTTTATTTGCATCGTACAAATTCTGATGCATTTTTTCGAGAACATCTTCTTCTATGAAATGAACGATTCCAGTTTGAACGAGCTTATTGAATGCTTCCAAATTGTCAACCTATAATTTCATATTCACTATGATGGCGTTGAGACCAAAATAAAAACCATTTTAAGAATCAAACCTTCTGTCTCACTCCAGCAAACACAGGATTCATGTAGTAAGAGGGAAGAATTATGACAGTCTGCAATAATAAATCGTTCATCTCACAATGATATCATGAATAAACGGTTGAAGTATACCTTATTTGTTCAACCTATCAATGTAATCACAGATAAAAAGGGTGGGAAGTTTTGATGGTATGGAACTCATACCATTGGAATTTACGATTTTTGACCCAAAATGGCTCATACCATAAGAATTTTTAATTTTTTTCACCCAAAAATAGCTCATAGCATGGGTATTTTTGAGGGCCGAAATTACCCTTTTCAACTGTGAATGAAATTGTCTCACCTTGTGTCCTAGAAGGAGAAATCGCAGGGCTAATTCGACCAATGGTTTCACAATGAGTAATTTATTCCCTTTGAAAGTATTTGTCGCTCCTCCTGTCGGATTCCATGGAACCTACAAGATATTCACAATATTAATATATCACCAATACAAACATACCTCGTAATTGAAGTTGACCTGCTTCATTACGGCACAACCATCTGATAATGTAAGTATTAATACAGATCTTAAAACATTTTCAGAATGCATTCATACCAATGACAATAGTTCGCAGCAAAATAGCATTATTTCCTTGTTTCCTTTGCTTGTAGATTGGAGGATATTCTTCGAATGATAACTAAAAAATAGTTAGAATAATTACTTAAATATATTGATTATGTTTCCCGTTTGATACTCACACATATGGAGAATGTGTTTCCTTCGAGTGTCGATGCAGCAGCAGCAGCATCCAATATAATCGAGTCTTCTATTGGTTCATTTCTTTCTCTTATTTCATCCGACCATCGCTGAAAAGTACTCACATATGTTCACAATCAATTTCGATATAAATAATACATCTCCTTTAAATGGGAATGTTCACTCACAGTTGGCTTCACAAGTTTAAGGAACTCCTCGATTCTGTTGACTGAGGGAGGTACAATGGATTTTTCATCTATTTTCTCCTCGTAATTCATTGCAGATGGAAAAGTGCATGGAATGACAAACTCGTCTGTACTCTGTAAATGGATCAGATATGCATATTTTAAAACTCCTTCCTCAATACATATTTTGACTTGTTCCTCACCGAATCCTTAATATCTATCATCTTCTTCTTTCTCTTCATGTTCTTGTCCCTTTCTAGTCTATTCTTAGTGATCTGAGATTCCTTTCGAAATTGTTCGTCTGCTGGATAGTTCAATTCTCCCATGTTCCTCAAATCATTCAATATTCTAATACTTCCGAATTCCACGTGTAATTGTGATAATGATGTTGAAGAGTATTCTAGTGCACTAACACCAATAGTGGGACATCGATAAAGATTTGTTCAGAGTGAACAGGGTTTTGAATTTCGGGGTTAACGGACTGCTAAAGGGAAGGGCGGAAATGTTACGAGGAAGAGAGAGGGTAGGGGCCGCTTCCCCCGCCTTTACGTTTAGAGACTGCTTTTTCCTGCTCAAAAACTAACACTTTCAATTGAAAAAAAGCTAACATTTTGAGAGATCATTTCGAAAAAAAGAAAGTATCTATCTCTTCACCTACCAGAAATTAAGGTTTAAAAGATGCGAGAAGGGAAGAACGTGTTTCCGTGAAATAGTCCACTACAGGGATATGTTCAGAACAATTTTAGCGTTTCGAAACTTGATACAAGGAAGTGATACTTACTGAAAGTAGTTGTCTCTCGATATTGCTCCTCCCTCAGCGTTGATACCGTGTCGCTCACTAATAGCATTGTACAATCGTTTCCTGGTAGTAGGATTTTTTCACCGTGCTTGTTGAGTTGATAATAACTCACGATAACTCTCGCTGGTCCATAGGTTGACGACTTCTCCCGTCGTGCTTAGTCCTTAAATATCCGACAGTCGACATAAAATATGCATATCTAGTTAGATAATTGCTAGATGTATTTATGGAAGTATGAAGAGGGGAAAAACGGGTGACCTTTTTTGGGTGGAATATGGATGTGTCTGTTGCTCCAATTCGTAGATAGTAGAAGGAATATTTTCACGTCTGCTACCCCAATCTTCTCTAAAATTACTCAGTAAAGCAGAATCTCTATTTGTTGGTTTTGATAGTTGGATTGCGATATACTAGAGAAATATTGAGAGAAAAATACTCACTCTAGTTCCATGTTTGGCTTATCTATCTCATCGAATGAATACTGAATAGACTACAATGATAAATAAAACTGCACTTGAAATTGAATTAGACAATATTACCCCAGCATGTGCACCGAAATCGGTAATTACTTCATCCAGCCAACATAGAAGGCAGACAATTGTTTATGAATCTTAGATTTAATGAACATGAATAAAATTATGTCGTAACAAACAGAAGAGTGTGAATGTATCAAAACGGGATAGTCGTGCGAGATCAGACGAATAGAATGATTAACTTGAAACAATTTAGTTCGCTTCGTCGTTCTTGCCTCCGATCCACAGCACATTGTTGCATCTACAAACATAAATTGCACATGTTATAAAAACAATCGTTAAATTAATAATCCAACCTAATGAGAACCTCTCCGAGGTTTCCCGTCTTGGCTCCGTCGATCCACTCCTCAGTGTTGGCCAGTTGCAGGTTCATGTAGCCATCGACGGAGACGAGCACACCTTATAAAACTAATATAGAAATGCAATATATTATGCGTACCTCGGTACTCCATTCCCCACTTCAACTTGCACACGACGTCCTTGCCAGAGAGGCCGTTCAAGAAGGGCTTGGGATTGACGGGCTGGAGGGTCGACATCTAAAACAAATATATCTTTACATTAAAAAGCGCAAAGCACAACGGACAAACGAAAACAAGCCAAAATTCAAATCGAGTTTCGAAAAATTCAAACGCACTCCGATTGAAGATTCTATTTACAGTAACCCTAACAAGAAATGTTCACAGGTGCACCACTTATCGTATTTTTTTATCACGCCCCACCATTCACTAGTTCACGAAAATGAATTATTTGTCGAAATATTCCGGTAAATATATATAAGTTATGAATAAATAAATAAGTATTTAATTAAAATCATTCAAATTTTCTTTGATAGTTCTGAATTCATATACTCCTGTCGTTGGATTCATTTTTTCTCGCCTTTTGCAGCTTGAATTTAAAAAAATTTATTACACAAAATGAAACACCGAATCGGCGATAAAGCATAACAGTAGAATATACTCGTGATATGGCAGTATATATTAATATGGTTGTATCTATATTGATTATTGGGCCAGTTCGAATATAATGGGTGAATCATCTTCTTCCTCTCCCATTCTCATTTCTGCTTCATATACTTCAGTTGCATCTCTTGTCCGAGTTGGACGAGATACATCTGAGATATGAGCACGAACTGCGATAACTGTGAAGATTGCGATCCCCCTGAATCAATCGATAGAAGATATATGATGGATTACAGTACCTGATAATAGTAACGAATATAGCGAAGAGAAGAGGCATGAGATCCATTCCCCAAGTGTGATCAGATGAGAACATCCACATGTATCCATTCAACATTGCTGTTTCTATTGTTGCAGTTGCGATGTAGATCATCAATCTGACTCAGCCATCAGATTACTGTAGAATGGGGGGGGATACGGTACCTCTCACTGGTATCCCATCTCTGTCTAGCCAATCGCATTTCGAACAGTGCGATAGCATGAAGGGAAGAGAAGATTAGAAGAAAGAAAGATCTAAGAGCGAATTCAGGTCATTTTTAGGTAGATAAAATGTATTTTATTGATCAAACAGTTATGTACGAATAAAATTGGTACCTGTACATATTTGCATTTTCAGATCCTCTTCCAAGATAGAGAACGAATAAATTCCATCCGAATAGGAATGCCACTATGAACCATATTACGATCTGCGTTTGATTATTATGAATAATATAAATATTAAGAAAAGTTTCACCTCAAAGATAAAAACAATGGTGAATGCAGTTTTTAGGTTGAAATCGGGAAGGATTTGATTGAAAAAGCCATATGCAAGGGAATGAGGCTTATTCTGAGTCTGAAAGAGAATGATTGAAATGAGCAGTGGATGGCGATGGATACTTGTCCAGTAAGAGTGGAATGAGAGAAGAAAGAAGTCGTCGGTTCAAACAGAGTTTGGAACGATAGTCTTGCTGTGTAATTACGGTAAACGGCAAGGGAAGCTGCTGCTACTATTATGATAGTCGGAGCAAGCATGAATAGAACTCCCACGAAACGAGAAATGAACTGAGATGATAGTTGAGGATGATAAGGAAAGATGATCTACCTGAGGAGCTAGAACGAGTTGACCTATTCCAAGATCGATGTGTTTCGTTACATCACTACCAGTCATGAGAAGATCAAAGACTGATGTGAAATGAGCCTGATAAGGAATATTGTAGGATGAAAGTAGGATGGATACTAACACAAAGGAGCATAGGGACGAAAGTGAATAGAAGGAAGGTACAGATGGGACCGGTGACTGAGAAGATCCATGAGATTATTGAAGAAGGAGATTGAATCGTTGATTGAAGATCTGCCTCCAATCGTTGCCATCCTAAGAGAGATCAATCGATAGATAGGAAAGATGAAGTGGAATACCGTATACGAAGAATACTGTAAAGTAGACAAGAAGATGAAGAATGGATGATTGAGAGAGATAACGGAATGCAGTGACTATCTTCGTTCCCATCTGATAAGGAAAGTTATCCAATTGGTAAATTGATAGATCTCACCGGCATGTATAGCAATAGGGAAGGAATGGCGAAGGATGCAATTATTGCAGGGATAATTATTGGTCGAGGAACATCCGGCCATTGATCAATTATTGATTGATGAATGAGAAGAAGATACACAATCTAAAGATTAAGGGGGATATGATATAATTGAGCGATAACTAACGATTGGAGCTAGTGAAGAATATGCGAAATGGGCGATGTAGAATAGAAGTGAGAGGACGGGACCACCAGGGGACGTGGCGAAACACACAGGAAGAACATCAAGGGTAAATGTCTCTTCTGATATTATAAGAGATCGAAAATGAATACGGAAACAAGTAAACTAACCTGTAGATGGATAATATCGATAAGCAGGTTGTAGGACTGATAGATGTCCCTCACATCCGAATCGCATAATAGAGAGAAGGAGTGGAGGAACCTAAATATTCTTTCCATGAGTCGATGGAAGGGAAATCTTACCATGAGAAATAGAAGAAGATAGAAAACATTCATTTGATTTGATCCAGTTGTTCTCTTAGACGTCGCGAATAGAATTAAACCACTGAAGGCTGTAGAATAATCGACAGATATAATGGAAGATCGGAGAAGTCCCTAAATGTAATTTATTATTCTATTCATCTTCATTGACTGTACCATAATATCTCCCCAGTAGTCGATTGGATCGATTTCCACCTTATCTGTTGGAATGAATTCCTATAATAAGAATAAGTTAATCAATAATAGTGCAATTAATCTACCTGAATAGATGGTCCAAAATGGAAAGTAGTGAATGTCATTACAACGACAATGAAGAAATAGACAGCAGCAGGAATGGCTAGACACAGATTAGACAGAATCCATCCCAATTTATGCTCGAATCTTAACAATACAATGAAGATAGTGATGAAATCGATGTGATTGCTTACCTAGTAACGATGAAAGTAACAAGTGTCCACATAAGACATGATGATAGAAGAAGAACGAAAGAAGGAAGACCGAGGTAGAAATGTTCTCTGCAATGGGAGATGCAGTCTATGCAATAACATTCTCTTTCTTCATTTCTTAATTTTTCCTTTCCGCAATGGAATGACTTGAAGAGTAATGGGCTCAAATGTGTTGTATAATGACCTTCTTTGTGCGAAAAGAGTAGTGAGTTTCGATTGAAAGAAAGACCAGGAAAAAAACGAACTTAGACGATCCGAGATACCATTCATTTGGTTCCCATGCAACAGTTAGATTATCCACTGGTATTGAATTTCCTCGAACTCCGTATCTGAAAAAAACGTTCGAAATCATTTCAATGGTGTCAGTTTCTGTTGATATTTCCCTCATGTTTTCTGTTCACTCTCTATGCATTCACTCTAGTGAGACAGGTAGAGAATAGTATGTGAAAACGATGATCTGACTTCACTTTTCATGCGTAGTTATAGCATAGAAGTTGTAGAACGGGAATCACCAATTGACCATCCCCCTTCTTCTCTCTCTTTCTCACAGTTCTCTTTCCCTCTAGCAACACTTTGGATGAGAGGGGAAGGGGAGAAGGAAGGTGAAGCCTCCTCTTCTCTCTACCTATTGTGTGTACCAATCGGGCAAAGGAAAGGCAAATATTGCCATTCCATCGATCTGTCTTCGAGTACACGGAGTTGTCTCCATAGTCATCCACGATGAATAAGAGAAGAGGAAAGGGAGAGGAGACCTTTCCCTTTCATCCTTCCTATCTGAGATATCTCTCACCTATTAAACTGTTGTGCAGGCCAGAAGTTATCGGGATATCGTGAAGTATCGGAATGAGTTACATTCTCTTCCAGAAAGGGAACACAATGATGAGTATTGAATGAATGACCACATTCAACAGCCCAATTCAGATTTGTCCTCACTGAATATGCTGCATACGAGATTGTTTGAGCTCCTCTTTAATAATCAATTGATAGGAGAGGAGGGAAGAGTAGATCAAACCTCAATCCCTCGATATACAACTTCTCCGATATCAACCATACCATCGCCCAACCAAGTCCTGAGTAATCCGATTACTGTTTTGGGAGGGGAAAGTTGACTAGAGAGGACGAATGGATAAGGGGAATGAATTACCTGCAGATATGGGAGTAATTCGATGAAATGTAAGGACGGGACCATTCTGAGACAGATATCCAAGTGATACAAGAAGAGAAAGAGATGGAAGAGCGAAGAGAAGAAATATAAATGGCCATGATAGATTACATAGTGATAATTGAACTGCATATGGTGCTGCTGATGATAGAATGATCGTGTAGGGGAGAGATTCCTCCCCTCGAAGAAACATTGAGAAGAATGAGAAGAACGGTGAGAGAGAAAGAGACGTTGTCAGTGGATACGAGAAGGGAGGGAGGAGAGTGTGTCTTTCCCTTTCTCTCTCTCTCTCTCTTTCGTTTCTCCCATCCTCCCCTTCTCTCTCTCATGATAAGCTCAATGGAATAGTCATACTCTTTATCACACTGGCACATGCTTGCTTATGAAATTGAGTTGTAGTTGTTTAGTTTTATCCATGACAGCATCGTGGTTCATTCCAACCTTGGCGACGTATCCCGTTCCTCCCACAATGGGAGACACTGGACGACCACACGAACGGAAACCAACCTTAATACGTATTCAACTGATTATCTAGGTTAATCTTTTTATGCATTCATGTTCGTTTATTGAAATATTAATCTGCATGTGCTGAACTAATTTTATTCCGTGACAAATTTAGCAACAAAAAGCAGCATAAACAGGTAGAGACTAAGGAACTTTGAGATCCTTATCCATGTGAGTTTTTTTTCATTGAACGTCCCCAATCGACATAGAAAAGCAATTTCGACCTCCTCTTTACAATCGATAGCAGATTTGAACCCAACCTAGCAAATTTTTTCAGGAATCTCAGTGAACTGAGTACTGAGAACTGAGTAGAAGAGCGAATGAAGATTGTAGAATAACCTTGTCATCTGAAGTGGAGAAAACGGAGAAAAGGTGTGTTCCCTCGTATCTTCGTTGCTGATTTATATCTTGAAGGAAGGTCGATTCACAATGGAGACCCGTTCGACTGAAGAGATCACAAATTAACATTACATTATTCCATAATCCCACCCTCGAAAATAAAAAAATCGAATAACGAGAAAATCAAACATTAATTATTTGTATCGTTCTTAGATCTCAGTTATCTGAAGGAGAGTGGGGGAGGGATGAGTAACGAGGGAAGGCGACTCAAAGAAGGAAGATACATGAAATTCTACTAGGAATGCGATGAATACATCACGCGGTGAAATATCAGCGGAAACATTTCGATCGTTTTCATCATGATTCTTCAATGAACAAGTAAATAGATAAATGAAGATTACCGATTGCAAGTTCCTACAGGAATGGGAACGATGCATAGTGAACTTCCATAATTGGCTCCAGCCACAGATAGGAAAGTATCGACCAATTCAGTGAGAGGAGGACCTGAATGAGATCATGTCTCCATCCTTCTCTCATTCCTCTCTTATTGTTACCGAGTATTTCTCTCGTGTCTACACATTGTCCTCCCAGAATGGCCTTCCTTGCAATGGGAGATCCCATTGAATAAGCGACAACATCAACTTGAGTTCCCGTATACTGTCGAACTGCGATGATTAATGATCTGCAAGAGACAATCTACACAGAAAACCCAATATCAATCTATATTATTGATGCATAATTTCATCTTTTAAAATGAAGTTCCTTTTGAGTTGCTCTGCAAAAATCTATAAAGATGTTCCGTCACAATACGAAAACTTAGTTCATAGTATAGACAATTTCAACATTATCCCCGAATACAACCGTATTCGGCGAACATTAATGTGTCAAAAGTTCATTGATAAACAAGATAGCAGGGATCAATGATTTACGATTAGCCTAGAGGGAATTGATACAGTGATAGAAGGGATGAAGGAATAGTCCATGGGAATAAGGTTGTAATGAGGACATTTATTCTAATCGATATCCAAACAAGTCGTTCGTTTGAAAGTATCTTTTGATGACTGACCTGATCTGTTTGACATAACTACACTTCATATCAACAAGTCCAACAGGCGTTCTTCCTCCATCTCCCCAAGTTGTTCCATAAATGGAATTGGAATCATATCCTTTACTCTTCAGAAAGTCAACCATTCCCTGTATATCACTTAGTCATTTTAAATAAAAGAGAATAACTTACATTGAATCGAGAAACTTTATTTGTTATTCCATGTACTATAATAACCGCTTGTTTCTTCGGATAATCATCGTCGTTTTGCTGAAATATATATATATATATATATATATATATATATATATATATATATATATATATATATATATATATATATTCATTCTATTCGACAAAAGGATGCAGTTATTCGTTAAATGTTGATCAAAATGATCATGATGTATCGTTCCCTCGAGAACAGACGACCTTTCCACCCTATACTCTCCCCACCCCTTTTTGCCGTCTATAATTTGGAACATTGAGTGGCATATTGAATTTGATATCAACGCAACACAAAATATATAAGAGAGAGAAAAAACAAAATAAATGATAAAGCAAATGCATAGTTATAGATACGAACCTTTCCTCCAAGACTTGCATCTCCTCCCAAATCAGTTCTCTCTAATTCTCCTACTAGTGTCACTCCATAATTATCATGAAGGAACTTTCGAAAGTGTGGTGTGAAATCAGCTTTAACAATGAGTAAAAGAGGAAGGACGAAGAAGATAATCATGGAAAGAGATTGATAAACCTGCTGAGACTTCCCCTCTTATCTCACCTCTTTTCCATTCTCATTCTCCGCCCATTCATTACATGAATAGAAAGTGAGGAACAATACAACAAAACAGAATGAAAATTTACATATCTCAAATTATTTTCGAAGTCTCTTCAGCGCCTTCGTTTTTTTTTCATTCTTTATCATTTCATTCGTACTATTCGGTTGTCTCTCTCAATGGGACCTCCACTTGATTTTCCAAAGTGAGTTTTTTCTCTTTAATCAGTACCTTATCATATCCCTCTTCTATAGGGAAATTGATAAGGTTGCTGATGAATTGGATTCTCTCAATAATCTTGTAACTGTTCTTGTGGTAGTATTCATTCTCTTCGTTATCATTCAAATTCTTCAAACTGTTCTCAAAGTGGTCAAACCAAAACAGAAGGTACGGTATTCTTTGAGTACTGTAGAAGATGAAATTAATTGTTTTCAGAAGGAAGAACGACATTGTAAGCCGAATGCAGTTATCGTGCAAGGAAAATCAATAATTCGTACTTCGAAGAGGGAGAGGTACTGTATCTCTACCGTACTCTCCAACAGTATCACTTATTTCAGTGTTTCTCATAAGTCATCTTCTTCCCGTCATAAATCTCTTCCCTCTAAGAAAATGAACACTATTCTCTCTCTTTCAACTAAATCAGAATGTGAGAAATCAGTGAAATCGAGTAAGGAAGAATTGGGATGTAAAGAAGAATGTAACACAAAGGTATGGTAATTACACTATCTTCAGTACTCTTAACCTTCCTTTCAGAATACATTTCAATCGATTCCTTCTCGTGAGATGAACAAAGAAATAGAAATTAATATAAAGATGCTCAATTGTTCGGATGTAGTGAATAGTGAGTAAGATCTCTCATATCTGAGAGAGGGAATGAGTGGACATCCCCCTCCCCCTCCTCCTTTTCAATCTTCATTTCCATTTAGCTCCTCTTCAATTAACTGCTCCTCTTGCTCTTCCTCAAACTTCATCTAAATCATCTAAAGAATCGATTGATAATTCAACCAAAGAGAAGAAAATGGAATCTACCAATAAGATTGCCCCTATTCAACATCTTTCTTCTATTCAAACTGCTCCGTCTACTGACAAGACTCCGCCCTCTCCGTCCCAAACCACGCCCACTCAGGCTCCGTCCACTCAAATCACGTCGAAAAAATCGCCAACCGTTGATACTACTCAAAGAGGATCGGTAGTAGAGATTCTGACTCCAAATAAGAATTCATTTGGTTAGTGATTACGGTAGACTTCCATCGATCGATTGAATAATTACAGTAACAACAAAAGAAGAAGTGAAGGCCACGCCCATTTCTGTCCCAGTAAGTGATTGATCTACTTTTTCTTCTCTTTTAAACTGAGAAGGGACAGAATGATCAACTCTTGTCTATTTCAATTGAATGACGTCTATCTTCCAGACAATCGTCCCTTCTCAGTAGAATAGAAAGGTTACACGAGTGTTTGGAGAAGAAGTCGACTCGTTTCGTCTAAGAAGAGACGAATTCCCTCTTCCCTTTCGAGTATAAATCTATAGTGTTCTTCACTAAATTATGTATTCTCAGAGTTATTTGTTTTTTTTATTCAATGAAAGCCCCCATTATGGAATGAATCTGACAAGTGGTTTGGAATAGCGGTTATGTGATGCGAGTAGATGACTCTCATGATGTATCTCTCTCTTCCCCTCTCTCTTCCTTCCATTCAAGCTCTTCTTTGCATAGTTATTCTTCCACTTTCTCGTTCCAGTCCATTCACACTTTGGCTCTTCTCTTGTTGAGATTCCAATCTATTGACTAAGAGATTCGAGAGGAAAGAAAAGAGAGAATGACCGAATAGGATGAACCACTGCTTTGTCCAATACAGTAATGGACCAAGAACTGATGCCTCCTTTCCCTCCTTCTTCCTTCTCCCTCCCCCTTTCCCTCCTTCCTCCCTATTTCCTGTTCCATCATTTGTGATTACCTCATAGCTCCCCTTTCAATCTCTATTATCTCTTTTCCCCAATAGGAATACAATCTGTTTCAGCCCTGTCACTTTCCTTCTAGATACCTCTTACCTTTCCTATCATCTTCTATCTTCAGATGCCCTCTTCATCAATTCTTCTCCTTCTGTTTCTTCCATTCATATCATCTCATGTTTCTCTAACTTTCCCTTCATCTCGATATCCTCCATTGGATTTCCTTGATTCTCTTCGTACAAAAGGTCCCTGTGGAGTTCCTATTCCAAGGAAACGTCAGTTTTATCTACACTCATTTATTCACTATATTTATAATATCAGAGTATCTCACAAATCTCATAATCAATAAGCCTTATAATATTACGTGGAGGATGGGTTACCCCCACCAAGTTAGTCGCATCTTCTACCATATCCTCAATACTCAAATATCTTCAGGGAGGCTATAGATTAACTCTAATCGATGGTCATGGTGATACAGTAGCCCAATTAACTCCTACAACGAATGTCAGCTATGTAGGAACTATGGATCAGACGTAAGACTCAACTTTCTCTTTTACTTTCACTTCTTTCCCTTTCACTACAAGTGAGTTTCGAGTGCACGGGAGCGTATGATTCAGCAGTCTTTTTTTTCCTTTTACTCATGTGCTTTTACGCTAATCGATCTCTAACTGTTGCCCTTCTCTTCTCTCTCCCACTATTATGTCCTTTTTGCACTAGTTGATTGTTCGAACCGTATCGAGTTCACTGGAAGAAAAATGAGGATGATAAGGGAATGAATGACTTTGCAGTGAAATGAAAGAGACTGTTGTCTTTCCGAAGGAATGCTCCAATTGTTCAATTCTACTGCAGAGACAAGCCATCGAATGGGGAAAGGCTTACACATTCCACTCTTGTGCTGATGTATGCACTTTATTCATTCATACTCATTGAAAGAATGAACGAGAAGGAAGAATGAGATTACAGGTGAATATTGTATCTGAAGAGACAGAAGATACTCAATGCAATGGGCGAGGAAGGATCAAGGATGGAAAGTGTGACTGTGACCCTGGATTCGGAGGAGAAGAGTGTAAATCCATTGGTGAGGAAAGGGATTGAAGAGGGAGAGAGAGAGGAAGGAAGGAGTAATCTAACCACTCCTCAAACAGAAGAATAGTCATTGTAATCTCGATAATTCCTTCTATTGCAGTTCATTGTTCATCAGACGAAGATTGTGGAAAGGGAGGTAAATGTATCGAAGAGAGAGGAACTCTCGTTGTAAAGACTTGCTTCTGTCCATATGGACAATTCGGACGAAACTGTGATACTCGTGAGAATTCGAATTATTGAAGAGAATGAAATATCACATTCAGAATTCAACGGCCTTCCTGACAATTGTTTCGCTTATAAGAACTTGAAAAGAGGTATTGTTCAGCTTTGTAAATTAGGCTTTGAGAGTTCAATCTTTGATCTCATCAGGAGAATTGAATAAATATGGCATGTTCAATGAAGAATGCTATATGAGCAAACAATTAAATACCAATGACACTGTTTACTATCGACATATAAAGGTTAGCACTTTCGTGGATCAAGTAATCATCCAATTGTTTTGAGAGTGAAGATGAAGTGGAAGTGATTCTCGACTTCGATACATCTTCATGGGTTGGATTGGGATGGAGACCCGATGGATTAGATCCCTCTTGTAGATTATTCCCGGATCTAGAAGGTACTCCATTCCCTCTCAATCCATCCATCCCTTCATTTCCTCTATTAAGGTGCTCGATATCGTCGTCAATCTCCATCTTTCCCATCTGAATCGACAGAAATGGAATCATTTCCTACTACATCTCTTCGTGATTCAACAGCTCCAACTCGAACATCTCAAGATGGACCAATTCCTGTAATGCCTAAGAGTAATGGATTGTGTGAGTCCCTTCCCCCTCCCTCCCTCCTCTCTCTCTTCATTCTCTTCTTCAGTATCATCAGCTCTTCATGCTCCTCTTCATCCAATGGATTGCATTGATATGATCATTGGAGCAGTCAGAAATGGAAGATCACGAATTCAGGATTTATACTCAAGAGATAGAAGTACTCCCATTGAGGATCACTGGTTTGTTACTTGAGATGAATAACAAATATCTTTTCATTCCTTTCATTCCTTAGATCAGCAAAGAGAAACAACTGAGATTGGTCTTTGAAAGATATGAAATACATTACATATGACAATTACAATTTGCACGTCAACTAAATAGTATGGTTAATTGAAGGTACGATGGTCTCGATTCTCTTTCTGCTGCTTATGGAATTGAAGTGGACGGAAGAACGATTATTATGTTCCGGAGAAATAGACAAGGTTACGAACTTACTCTGTTTAGTGACGTATGGATTGATTGCAGAGATTGAGCCGACTGACCATCCCCTAGGAGGAACGAGACAGTTCGTTGTATGGGCAAAGGGACAAACCAAGGTGAGAAAAGGGGAGGAAAGAGTAGAGTGGAGACGTAAAGGAATGGAGAGGAGATGAAGATTACTACCTGCACTCTCAAGAGCTTGATAACACAATCATGAAATCATCGCACATCCATTATCATCAAAATGGAATTAATAACTATCTAAATATGTCTAATTCAGGGTGGTTATTCCCACAGTGCTCCGTCAGCTTTCGATCAGGGAAGTCATTCAATCTCTGCTGATTCCTTTTATGCTGATGATGTTGTCAATTACCATGGAGGTCATTATTAAAAATGAAGAGTGTACATCAGCTCATTCTTTCCAGATAAAAACCGAGGAGTATTCAAAGGAGATCTAGCTCAATCGATTCCATCTCAAGATGTCCAGAAGAAACTTCGAGATCCTCCTCCTCCTTCTTCTTCCTCTCTTCCTCCTCTTGTTATTCATCACAGGTACCATCATCATTCTCTCTCCCTTCTACAGTATTCCTTTAAGTAATTCGATAACTCCATCTTCGGGTCGATCTCTGACGATTTCTCCATCGGTCGAAGTAATCGATTATTCTACTCCTCCATCTCAGTCTTCTTCATTCGTCATATCTTCATTATTATCTATTGCCCTTCTTCGATTGCTATGATTGATTATATATTGTTATATCTGTGATTCTTTTTTCACATCGCTAATAAATAAAGAGTGCGTTAATGTTTCCGTTCATTCGATGGACACGCCCTTTCACACCCTCTCTATCTCTTATCATTCTTCTAAATGAGCACTCCTCTCATTCTTCTCTTACTCATTCCATCTCTCTCATTCGCCCAAGGGGTAGGTCAATATGCACTTCCACCTAAAGTATCCTCTTATTCCAAGCCCAATGGATTCAATGATGCAAATATCTCTGGAGGGTACGTTTCTTTTTGAACATACTTTCCTAACAAAATCTTCTCATTTTGCACATAATATCGAGGGAAGAGTTGAAACTAACCCTTTTATTTCATTTGCTCTCTTCATCCTAACAGCTTGAACATCTCAGAGTTTATCCCTCCTTCGAAACATTTCCATCGAATCGGTCTGAAGCAACCAAATATTATGCATACAATATTGGGGGGAAGACCGATCCCCATTGCATCTATTGTTACATGTGAGTGGAGTGAATTTGTGTGTGAGATTGATCCCACTACTCCACTCCCACTTACATTAGATACTTATCACAATGCACTATACTAACATATCTATAGAGTCATTCATTTGTTATTGTTTTCTTCTCAGAAAGGGTCTCAGCTTCCTTCCTCCTCCTCATCTTCACAGACTCATTCTCAAGAAGATCATTATGGTGAAAGAAGGAATATGAAATTAGATGAATTATTGTATTTTCAGATGGAATTGCCTGAATTGAGAGAGACGGTGACTGAATTAGTGGAAGATGTGACTCGAACAGAGAAAGCCCTCTCTCAAATGGATAATGCCCTTGTAGTTCAAGTGAAAAGGATTGAAGCAACAGAAAAGGCATTCTCAGATCTAGTTAGTCATCTCATTTCTTCCCTCTTCACCCACTCTTCTTTCAGGAAAAGAAGGTTGATCAACAGTCTGGATTGATTAGTCAAGTATTAGATTTGAAGAAACAAATAGCAATAATGAATGGTAAATTGGAGGCTCTCTCTAAGATAGTAATCGCAGAATGGGAACAAGTAAGATTCATATTACTTGATGAGATCGATCATTTCATAATTCAGGTCGGTTCCTCACGTGTTAAACCTCACACAGTTGCCAAGTCATGGGATGATGCATCCCATCATTGCCAGGTTTATTCTGCTAGTCTAGTCAGAATCAATGATGAGGATAGTAATCGGAAGATTAGTGGTAACATCTCATCTTCCCTTCGCATGTTCTTTCTTCTTTTCTAGATCTAATTCAATACGAGTCATCTTCAATACATTGGATTGGAGTGGAAGGAAGGGAACATGTTGATCGTCTTCCCTTCCATCGATTTGCTAAACCTCAACGAGTGTGTATCGCTCTCGAGAAAGGAGGTTAGTCTCACTAATTATTTTTATTTTCATGGATAAATCATTAAAGGTTCATGGGTGAGTAGAGATTGTTCCGAGAAGCTTCCCTTCATTTGTGGATACGAAGACGGATCAACTTCCTTCCATTGATCATAATCTTTGTCATATGTGTCGTTGTGCTTTCGGATATTTTAACAAACGATTCATCAACAGCCCAGAAAATAAAGAAACAGAATAAGGATAGCGAAACAAGAAAGTTGGTGGAGTATACAACAAATATTGAACTAGCATCACCAGGGGTCTCATGTTAGATTATCGAGTGGGGTGTAATACTACAATGGGTCTTACTGATCCTCTTCTTCCTTCTCATCTTCACTGCTCTCTACTTCACTCTCGAAGGTTCCATCAGGGAGAGAATACAATCTGATCAGATTGGCATGGGGATCCTTTAGAATCAGATACTTTCCGATAGGTTGACGGAGCAGACTGAAAGAGACATGGTCAATCGACATCATACATTGATCGACGGAAGGCTAATATCTTCTCAGCGTATTAAGCACTGAGCGGATATCATAATGAGTGTACGAAGAACTGTCAACTTCATCGTCGATTCTCTATTCTCTTTCGTAAATATACGAGATGAATGTGCTCACCTATCGACGATACATCTGAGGATGGCCCAGCAATTATCAAGGTTGAGTGAGATATTCTGGGCGAATTCAATCGGCTTCAACTGTTGGGTTCCGAGGATAACGTGTTGGGCTGAATTACGAGGAGAGACACGAGAGACGTATCCAAGCTTCATCGCATCAGAACCAGCAAGAAGAGCCTCAAATACAGCATTGCATAACGGTCAATATGTTTTGTCAGCAATCTACTCACCTGTACAGTCCACTTGGCCAGCTTACACGAGTTGTTCTTCATCTCAGTCGCGAGTACAGCTCCCTATACACGTATAGTGATTACATTTTCCATCCTAGTCTCTCCTTACCTTCTGAGTATCCAACTTTCCTCTCCAATCAACTCCTCCCGATTGGGATGAATCCCATTCATTGAATGCCTTGATCGTAAGCGTCTGCACTTCTCCAGTCGTTCCCAACTACAATTATTTGTTGATTACACTTTTACGAGAATGACAATAAATGAAATAAAAAAAATCTCGAATATCTCACGATGACTCCATCCTGTTCCGTTCTGATAACAACCTCGAGAGGCTTTCCATCAGCCTGGCCAAGAACGAACTTTCTGAAATATCACGAATATCATTAAATTAAGAAGACATCAGAAAAAAATGGTTAAAAAAGAAATATAATCGCTGCTCACCTGTACTTGTATGCAGTATCAGACACATCTGCTCCGCTTTCGTCCTCGAAAGGAATCTAGAAAGCGAATTATTTCATGATGCGAAAACAGAGGGAAAGCCGACAATTGAATACCTCAGGACGCTTCATCTTGTAAGTGTCTCCATCTCTCTTGAGGACTTGTCTACGGAAGTTCTGATTGATGTACAGAGCCTCCGTTGCCAGATCCTGAATTAGAGGGTGATTAACACACTGACACAAACTAAAGTGACTAACCTTGGCGTTGTTCATGGTAGAATGATCATGGGGAGGAGGATCGATGCTAGTCTCCGATACAGTGAGAGCATCAACGGGATTGGAGATTCCACCCGTATCTCTCTTAGACAGGAACAGAAGATCGCCCACACGTTCCGCCACAATATCCCATGAGTACACCTATGACATTGAGATTTATTAGAGCATTCCATCTCACGGAAGATGTACATTCATATCTAGACAACATACCGATCTTGGGGCAGTCATGATAGCAGCGAGAATAGTATCCGTAGCGAATACTCTTCCCACTCCATTCTTGGCAATCTCGGCAATCACTGGATCCTCAGTGGTCGTCACATTGAAGAAGGCACCCCCACAACGTTGAAGAGCCACGGAATTCTTCACTGACACACGATCACATGCCTACAATTATATCATTAGAACAAATTAATGAATTGATGGAATAGAACAGGAATAAACCCATACCTTATCATAGAAGTGGAGAGTACCATACTGATGGTCTCCAATATCCACTCCTGCTCCGATTCCAGGAAGAGACAATTTGAGAAGACGAGGGAAGTCCATCTCCTCCAGGACCTTCCATTCGGGACGAACCTACAACCATATGATTAAAACCTCGAAATCTCATGAATCTTCATTCGTACATCTTCATGAATAGTAGCACCAACCTGAACAGATACAGGTCTATCCTTTGGTCTATCATTTCCGAATCTTCCTCCTGGACGGGGTCCACCAGCACGAGCTCCGCCTCCTCTACGCTGCCATTGCTTGAATGCACGCTGCTGCTCCCTACAAATAATTCCAATTAACTCTCCCCTCTCCAGTGCCCATTCCTTTTCAACTCACTTGACGATGCTTCTCTTCATCTTCTGATTGGTACCATATTGTTGTTGTTCCTTTCTCTCTTGTTCCTTCTGAAGAAGCTTTCTGAACTGCATCTGTCTAGCACGGAAGTTCCTCTGAAGAGGTCTCTGCACAGGACGAGATGAGTCCACCAATTGGAAGTTATTCTCATCCATCTCATGAATGTAGTCGAAGTTAGTACCCGCATTCGCAGCAGATCCGTACATTCTCTCGTTGTATCTACAATTGTTGCCCATACAAGACTATTCCAAAGAGGGAAAGTGTACCTTTCTCCTCTACGGAAGAATCGATCAACTCCGAGCCAATCAGCAACACGACCAATTCGATCGGCCTTATTGAACTGTTGGAAGGTGACATGGTCATCTCCAACGAGGGAAGCTGGTCCCCATCCTGCTGTATGAGCAGGAAGATCGTCCAAATCAAATTTGGCTAATGCCATCTGCAAGAGATATAGAAATGAATAAGCCAATTAAATGGACTACGATCAGATATAATTACGGTAATGAACCGATAATCGAAGTTGAATACGGCAAATAAAGAGAAGAAAAAAAGAATTTTATTCATATGGTACATTATTATGGCAACCACACACAATTTGATATTGTACATTGCGCGAATACGGCAAAAAGGATCACGTTAGTAGATGATACGGATATGATACTGGTTACAGATCACGAAAAATGAGGGCAAGTATGGCACATAACTATCTACCTCTAGATTCTATACAATCTCTTTTAGAAAATAACAGAAACCAAACAAAACTAACACCTATCCCATGAACTATGATAATATTCTCTGTGAGAACAAGATCGAATTAATGGTTCCACACAGGTGCATCACTCTTCGGAAGAGCTGTCTTTCCTCTGATGATATCAGCAGCTTTTTCAGCCAACATGATAGTCGGCGCATTCAAATTTCCACTCACTATAGAGGGCATGATAGAGGCATCTGCCACTCTTAATCCTTCAATTCCATGTACCTGCAGGGGATAACAAAGATGTTAACAAGAAAGTAGTGATGCTACCTTCATGGTAGATGGATCGACAACAGCCATGTTGTCACTACTCTTTCCCATCTTTGCAGTACACGATGGATGATATGCAGATGCAGCCAGTTTGCGTACGAAAGTATCGATCTGGTCGTCCGTCTTGCATTCAGCTCCTTAAAACGATTAGTTTATTACTCTATAATCCCGGTGAAATAGTTTTATTTCTAACCTGGAGCCAGCTCCTCTCCTCTGAATTCATCAAACGCGGGTGTTGCAAATAGTTCTCTAGCAAGCTTAATGCAAGCACGGAACTCAACAAGATCCCTTTCATCTGACAAATACTGGGGATCGAGAATCGGATGTCTACGAGGATCCTTCGATGCCAATCTAAGCGTTCCTTTCGATTGAGATCGCATCGGACCGACATGCACCTAGAATACTCTCAGTATATCTCCACAAATAAATGATTTGAAGAGAAAACAAATGAATACCTGATAAGCATGACAGGTTCCATTGGATCGTCCGTCGTCGTGAACAGACGAAGGAAGGAAATGAAGTTGAATATCGGGATGTTTCACTGTATCATCAGAACGAGCGAAACCTCCGGATTCAAGATGGGATGATGCAGCGAGACCCTTCAACACATTATTTTTTCAATCGGGTAGATTTTCGCAACAACAAAAATGAAACGCTATTAACCTTTCTTGTGGTAAACCACTCGAGACCAGTCTTGATCATGTTGTGAGGGAACTTCCATGAGCTCTTATTATACAATGTGACCGGCTTGATACATTTCTGTTGGACATAAATCTGAAGAAAGAGTATTATGAGTTTTTATAAAGAGTATTAGTATACATTTAAAAATTAACTTATATGACGCCGTTTGTCTAAGAATCGAGCAGATCGGCATTGATTCGGCACAGTGAAAATGGGTCGATTCTCTGAATCTCTGGGATTGAAGGTTTTCGAGGGTGCTGAAGACCGTAGTATTATTCATTTTTAATGTGGAGTCATCGTTGGCCCCAGACGACGTCGCGTCGAAAACTGGTTTTTGTGAGTTTCTCAGTCCACGATTTTTTTTAAATTAAGAGAAGTTGGCTCCAGGGGTAAAATTCGATGCTGATCACGCCTGTGTAGTTTATTTTTCATATTTTATATAAACAAAATTAGTAAAAAATCAATATCTTGACAATCAAAAAGTCGGGCTTAGCTTTTTACATAGATCGATGCGCCTTGTCGAGAGGAATTCAAAACTATATACGATGTTCAATTTTTATTGGCTGCCTTGCGAATGAGAAAGCAAAAACTGACGTTAAAATTCCTCTAAACGGCGCTCCTGTCCCTTGACCTCTTCCTATCCTCCCTGCGCTCTCTCGATCGGACACACTCTCTCGCGATAGGAAGATGGCGCGTGTAGCCAAAGGGCAAGGGAAGGGGGTAGATCAAGGGTCAGGAGCGCCGTTTAGAGGAATTTTGACGTCAGTTTTTGCTTTCTCATTCGCAAGGCAGCCAATAAAAATTGAATATCGTATATAGTTTTGAATTCCTCTCGACAAGGCGCATCGATCTATGTAAAAAGCTAAGCCCGACTTTTTGATTGTCAAGATATTGATTTTTTACTAATTTTGTTTATATAAAATATGAAAAATAAACTACACAGGCGTGATCAGCATCGAATTTTACCCCTCGAGCCAACTTCTCTTAATTTTAAAAAAATCGTGGACTGAGAAACTCACAAAAACCAGTTTTCGACGCGACGTCGTCTGGGGCCAACAATGACTCCACATTAAAAATGAATAATACTACGGTCTTCAGCACCCTCGAAAACCTTCAATCCCAGAGTTTCAGGGAATCGACCCATTTTCACTGTGCAGGCACTTGTCCGATTCTTAGGCAAACGGCGTCATATAGTTTAACTAATCTAGATCTTCACCTCGAGATGATCCTGTAGATTCGATCCTACACCGGGTAAATCAGCCACCTTCGGGATATCATGAGAGTGTAGATGATCACTGGGTCCAATTCCACTAAGAAGGAGTAGCTGAGGGGTGTTGATCGCTCCGCCACACAGAATCACGTCTGATTCGCAATACATCTTTAAAAATATATATGATGTCCTACGTCGCAAGAATGAGTAGTATCAAATACCTTTTCTCTGCTGTAAGAGTCGATATTATCGGTTCCATAAAAGTTGAGCTTCCGGATGAACTCGACGCCAACTGCTGTCTTTCCATCGAATAACACTTTAGTGCAAGTAATTCCATTTGAAGTAGCAAGATTAGGCCTGAAATTCAGAGTTTGATGGTTTCATCAATATAATTATTGCCTGTCGAGACCAGGCCACAGATATGCTCTACTACTGCTCCATCGTTCTCCCTTGTGCACAGTCATATCCATGACAGAAACACCTTCTTGCTTGAACCCGTTCATATCTTCACTAACACCAATCGAATGATGCTGGCCCGCCTTCAAATACGAACTTCTTATATATCTTATAAAATATTTTTCAACGAATTCTTAGGATCCGAGATAAAACGCTTACTTTGAGAAAAGCTTGATGAAGTGGGTTGTCACAAGCACCTCTTGTTACGTGAAGTGGACCTTCGTGCCCTCGATACGGGTCGCTGGCACCTTTGCAATTGTCGTATGTTTCCGCCTTCTTGAAATAAGGGAGACAATTGGCGTATTGCCATCCTTCAGCACCCTCATCAGCCCATCTATCATAATCGTATGCATGGCCTCTCACGTAGCACATTGCATTCAACGACGAACTTCCTCCCCACACACGGCCACGTGGCCAGTAAACAACTCTTAAAGATACAGTTCCACAACAATCACCACACGAATAATTCATTACCTGTCATCCATGTGCCTCTGAGAAGTTGTGTGGTAATACCAGTTGTAATTGGTACTGCATAGGTTGTACATCAATGCGGCGGGCATATGGATTCTCCAGTCCCACCAATGATCTCGAGGGCCTGCTTCGAGCAAGAGGACTCGATTCGAAGCATCCTGAACACCAATATTTTTGCATTATTTCGGACCTGAACAAGAACCTCACTCAATCTATTAGCAATTACACATCCTGCCGAACCAGCTCCAACAACAATATGAGTAGGTTTCTTGCCATTAAATTTCTCGATATCCATGTATCCTTGCCTGTGACTATCCGCCCATGCCTGCAGTCGCGGAGCGGTGCTCAGGGAACGACGAACCACTGATGTCATCCCAAACTCGTCTGGTTTTCCACCTGAAATGATTCATATTTGTAAAATACAAGTGCGAGCATCTTCTATTAGTATGAGGCTTTTGGGGATAAACAATATTGAATAGAAACGATAAAACAGATAACAACCTGTTTAGAAACCAAGGCCAAGAACAAAAATTTCGTCAAATTTTCCAAATAACAAAACACACAGCAAAATACACGAACAATTTGCACGCTGCAAAAGGAGCGGGAATTTAAAATAAATCTTACCTATTTTTATCGAAATAAATATAATTAATATAATATTAAAGCGAATTTATTTACAATATTATTCGTTTCAAAAATTTTTAGAATATATTTTTTGACGAATCGTATACCAAGTTCCAAGATATACAATTACAATGATATTTTAATAGATGAATCACCTGTACAGGCCTGTTTCTACCCATTTCATGATTCAAAACACATTTGAAGATATTACTTTTGAGTTTGTAATAAAAATTTATCGACCTCAACGTTCAAAATAAGAAAATACGTTCAAAATAAAAATTTGAGTTATTTCATCAATGGGCATACTGAAACTGTAGATGCATTTGTAGATCCTCTTCTACTCGTAAAAGAGTGTTCCATATTAGATAGCATCACTATCTTATTTCGTTTTCTAAATTGATTACATGTCAAAATCTTTCGAGTATCTGGACGATATAGCACAGCTACCAATCTACAATCAATGTATTTTCCCATGATAAAGAAAGATCCCACCCATCCCAAGTGTGAGTAATTTCCCATAGCAGAGTGTATGCTAGTAGTGACGTCCATCTTGATGATGAGACAAAGAATCGGAGAAACACTAGCTCAAACATGTACATCAATTCTTGAAGAAAACTCTGAATGTCATCTTTTTTTAAATACAATATTATGGAGACGTAACATGTACCTGAGCAAAATTTCTAACATTCCTCTTATGTCTCTCTTTTGATGCATCTCCAAGAGCGACTCCCCGCTGGAACTAATTGTAATTTGTTTACTTTTCTTCAACGACAGATTTTTCCAAACTTAAAAAAGTCTCTCAAAATAATGCGCATACTCACAAAGGTCTGAGCTGTCAATCTGAATAAGATGAGAAAATTGAGTGCGAAGCATATTCCCGTGATAGTGAAAGAAGGAATGAATAGAGCAGGACCACTTAGAATATCTCCACATGGAGTCCGAATATTTCCCCAACTGAGCTGTTCGTAGAAGAAAGTGTATCCACATCCAGCTGAATTGCTATGTTTTCAATTTTTTCTTCTTTTCTATGAATTTATGATTCAATTGAACCATACTGAGGAATTCGGGAACAGCATGAATAAGAGCAAGACTCCATACGACAGATATCATGATCTACAATACTCTTCATTTTTGATTGATTTCTTCCTACTTACGATTGTTCCTTTCTTCCCACAGATTCTATCGTATGAGAAAGTGAAGAATGTAGCAATGAATCGATTGAAAGCTATTGCCAGTTGACAGTAGATAACACTCTTGTATGTTAAAGTAGTGAAATGGCCAAACTTCCTTCCCACCATTTCCGGACCATACGGAAATCCTCTGAGAAAATGAGCCTTTCATTAATGGTGTTCCAGCTTGACGTACAGGAAGCAAACAGGCGCAGCGTAGGCTATGAAGGGAAAAAGAGTAGCAATATTAGAGATGCATCGAGATGAACAAAGAAGATTAAATGCTGATGGGAATGAATGAGATTTGAAGGAACGAGTAAGAGTCCATAGAAGAAGACCATTTGAGAGACTTCCGATTAATGCAATCTCAATTACTTATTCAGTGAAGAGGGATGAAGGGGGGGGGATAACTCACAGTAAGAATGAGAGCACCGGCAACGAAGTCCTCATCTCTTCTCTCTTCGCGGTCCATTTCCGAATTGCTTCTCTCAACTATCTTTCTACAGTTATAATGGATACCAGTTTTAACAGTAAAAGTACAATAAAATGCACAGCCCAAAAATTGAGCGATACGAAAATGAACGGACCTATTTCGTGAGATCTACGTGCTTTCGAGTTCGATTCCCGCTAATTTCTCACACTTTCAGAAGTGATGACTCTACTATTCTCATGAAACTCCAATTAAGTAGTGTGCTGCCCACGTGGTACAGAGGAATTATGAGTGGGAGTGTCAATTGATCTACACTGAATTGGAATAGAAAATGGAAGAAAGAGATAAGACCGATGAAGTCTACTTGATGTATGGGCAGGCGCCAACTCAGCCAACGCAATTACCTCGCCGATAATGTTATGGAAAAATGGAGCAAGTCAAGATATAATGGGAACGCTGTCCATGATGTGAGACTTTAGAAACAACAACGACATTAATGTTCTTAGGGCACCCATTCAGACAGTATGTTATGTGTCACCTCCAGAATGAATATAAATGAATAGTCTATTTATCGAAGTTTTCATTACTACAATGAATGGACACACAATGGGGATCATAATCAGTAGTCCATCTATGGGAGGAGACCTCACTCTACTTCGGCTTCTTACTGGTCGTTGGCATAGTCGGCCGGGTTCTTTCTGAAACGAAAATTTTGAAGAATTTTCAAAGAATTGTTTTCAATGCTTTCAGGAACATGAGTCGAACAGTGGTTGGCATATTACAAATAACATAAGTTGCCATACATTTGGAAATTATATTAATTTGATGTGATACAGAGATGACGTACCTGTTGCCAGCGGCATTAGACTTCTTGGCCCAGTCATAGATGAGATAGGCAGCAACAGTCTGGGGCACGTAGTAGTACCACTGGTCCCACACGTAGTTCTTGAACACCTCCAACATCATTACATTAAATAATTACTCAGGAATGTTCAATCCGTGATTATATTGCATTTTAAAGCAATGAAGTAACAATGAGAAAAAGTCATTTCTCATACCTTGACGACAGCCTGATCGAGGAATCCCTTGAATGCCTTCTGCTCATTGGGAGCAAGGGCAAATCGGTACTCTCCGTACATCTTGCCGAGGTTTCCGAAGTGCTTGCCGAGAGCGACGACCGAGGGACGCATGATTATACCTGATACAGACTGTTAGAGGGAGTAGGAAGACGAGAATGAAGATACAGAACTGGAGACGAAACCAATCAATCAGTCAGTTGAATACAATAATGAAATGAATGGAAAACACTTTATCTCGAGTACTACATACATGTTTCTCAATCGATAATACACCCATTATCTCTACTATCTCTATCTGTTACTGTCTCGGGACAGCGGCATATCGATCGAACTTCTCGAGATAAGCGAAGTCAACGTCGCTCTTCGGAGTATCGAGTTCCTTTTCACTGAAGAATTACAAAAATAAATACAATAAACATTGTATCATATCTCACCGAGAGCGAGTCCATTCCGCTCCGAATCCGGGAGTAGGCGTATCGAGGCCGAAGTTCTGCTCAGGTCCAACGCTTACTCCAACAGCCTTCGTAGCTCTACAAACCGAAAAGCTCATAGTAGAGAAGGACGGGGAATAATGGGACTCACTCTATCTTCTCTCCAATTTGGTTTCCGAATGCCACTCCAGAAGCATCAGCAGAGTAGAGAGCTGCAGGGGAGCAACTGCTCTACGGCCATCACGATCCTGCATTTTTTTTTGGATTACAGCACGCCGAAATATTTTAAAATATTATACTATAACTAAATACACAATTTGTCTGTGATGAAGTACCTTTATCACTGGAAGGTTGCTAAAGGTGTCAAAAAGAAAGAAGTGTGAGTCCTTTCCCTACCACCCAGAGATATTTGATATTTTGCCGAATTGTTCCCACAAGGAAAGAACTCGTGCATAATTTATTACATCATTTGCACATGCTCAATGCATGAAATCGTTAAAACCCAATAGTAACCGTAAGGTCTTCAACTCTAAACTCAACAACACCGAGATACAATAAAGGCTCAATAAAAATAAAATATAACCTTGTAGTAGTTAGCCTCTAGCTTATGATGAACTCCCCCTGGAAGGGCAGGAGCGTCTCCAGAACGAGCGGCCTGTGTGTTCGGGAAGCGAAGAGGATTGTTGTAGTGGGTCTGAAACGAAAAAAATGGATATCCTAGGTTAGAAACATCCTAGGCTAAAAACAAGAGCTACGAAGTATCGAGTTTTCAAAGCAATTGATATAAATGGCGTACCTTTCCATCGGGACCAGGAAGACCGGGTGGAGGCGTCACATCGAGACGTTCAACAGCAAGAAGCTTGTTTCTTAGCCAATTCCAAAATGGAGTTTGGGTGCGATTCTGCACTGTGGCAGCTGCGATCTTTCGACCTGCAGTCATCGCTGTCGAGGTGAAACTGCCCGAGCCTGAGAAACTGGTACTAAATTTAAACTAAAAGTACGTTAAAAATACTTGAAAAATCGATAAATGTAAACTTGAAAATAAAATGTGCACGCAGACATACGCACAACACGCGACGCTTTCTAGATTCCGGTTCACAGCCCCGGTTCTATTTGAAATTTTGATGATGTTATTAGATATAAAATAACTATAAAAAAATTGTCTGTACATACGGCAGTCTGTAATATGTGCCAAAGAATTCAAAATTCGAGCTGCACTTTGAAATATTCTGGAAGATAGGCAAATAAGTACAGTATGTTCAGTACAGAAATGATAACAGTACCAAAGAGTACTATAACCACTCCAGAGGTATGTTCGATCTGTATTTTCGAACTGCATTGAAACGAGCGACATTGTACGATAAGAAAGGAGAAACGAGGTCATTCCAGAATAGCCCAAGGGTTCGGATGAATAGCATTGGTCATCTATCCAAACATGCAACACTTTTATTGCTAGTACAGATCTGATAAAAGGGTTAGAAGGAAAGGAACATTTCATTCTTTCGAATGTCTCGCTTCTTCGTACTTCTTCTCCTTCTCATTTCAGTCGATATCTTGGACTCTAAACGTCTCGGAAATGAGGTTAGCGATATCGCACATTCAGATGTAGGCTGAAATTTATCTCCAGAAGTTCAAAAAATGCTGTGCTCGTCAAAAGAGTGCCGATAAAGAATGCAAGCATCGATTCTGTGATTTCGACTCAATCAACCAGAACAACGTAAGAGATCGTTTCCTTACTAATTCCTACCCATCTACACATTCCCTTTTAACAGATTCTTTTTTTCCTTAACACTTGTAAATCACGTAACGAAACGGTACGATTAATGTGGGACTGTGCATCGACCAGAGTAGATCACACAGAATGTTGCAAGCAGAGGTATATCTCAAGTGTCTTCAATCTAAAGTATTCTCATTAACAGGAAAGTGAATCCAGCGTGCATTCCATATTGTGCATCGAATAAGCCATTGGATGATGATTACTTCAAACATGTCTTCTGTCTCAATAACTTCGATGGAATCAGAGATTGTTTCCGTGCATATCTCGACAAGAACCCCAATATCTTCGGAGACGAGTAATCACGCTATTTAGCAATAATTTATTTTGACTGCGTTTGAAATTTAAAACAGATAAAATGACATGATCGACAATAAAATCTATCGGGATAATTCGTATTTACAGAAAGATTAGTGTACAGAAAAGGGAAGTTGCCTAGAGTAATGAAATACCTTCGAGGTTAGGGAAAAGGAAGGAAAAGTGAAGTGAATAAGGGGAACACGATCAGATACGAGAATTAGCACAAGAAATGAGAAACGAGTATTATTATACCTGTATTGAATGATAAGAGATTCCAAATCTGAGATAGGAGACCAAGATGAATATATCATGCTAACGAGAGTAAGGGAAATACTACATAGAACATGAAAATACGCTGTTTAAAAAAAGCTCAGATGAACCCTCAATCTCGAAATTATGCAACATGGAAAGATTAAACACTGAGAATACAATTTGAAACATGAATATAGTTACTATCAACCGGAAAGAGATCACTCGGGGACTTTCATTTATCCTATTATGACATAATCTAAGAAGAAAGAATGCTCACTCTTCCATATTCATCTCCTCGTCATCATATTCTTGATTTGCATTATCTATTTTCACATCGTCATCATCTTCATCATCTTTGTTGTCAATTGATAGTAATAGACGACGGAACTGAATGATATCCATTGAATGATACTCCCCCCCCTCCCTCCCTCCTTACCTGTGCAATATGACAAGCGAGAGCATAGTTTCCATCTCTTGTTCCTCTCATTGCTCTCACATCAGATTTCAATTGTTGCATACTAGATATGGGTTGGAACATGGAAATACTCTTTCTTGCCAATCCTTTGTCGTGTCCCTTCGATGTATCCGATGTGGAATACTCTTGAATACGACTGCAAGTATCAACAATTATATAACTATCCATTATTCAATTATTTCTACAGCGATGAGTCAAAATAGGTGATTTTGGCACCAGAAACCGGGAATTCTAAGATAGAAACTGAAACATTATTGTTCCAAATCTAGGGATATTTCCTAAGTCCGTTCCAGCAGTGAGTCATCGTATTGAACCAATGAAAAATAAAATAGACTGACGCTTCAGTGATTGAGTAGAATTTCATGAGGAAGTTTTTGAGATAGATAAGAGTGAAATAGGCTTGACTCTGGTCCATTATCTTATACAATTGAGTAGTATCAGCAGGGAATCGAGCTGAATTGAATCCATAATGGACAACTTCTTTCTGTTGACTAACCTAGCAATGGTTCGGCGATGAATACATAGTCATCATCATTGTTCTCTCCTTCTCGAATAGGAGCAAGTTCCGATACGAATTGATTGAGCATCGAATGTCCATGAATGGTGAGAACACTCTCCACTGATTTACACACATACAGAGGCTCGTCCAGTACCTAACCATGGTAGGATTATGATTCAATAAGAGAACCCATTGGAAGATAACTGACTTGATAGGGGAACATAGCCAGATTATCAGCAATGAAAATCCATTCATCAATAGAGAGAGTGTGAGTATCCTTAGTGTCTTCAGTGAATAAACGAAGCATTGAATTCACCAGTGATCTGAGAATGAATTCATTCAATCCATATCACTTCTTCTATCATACCTTCTCTGTTGTTTATTTCCTCTGAGTGATTGATATAATCCCGAGAGGAGTGCCTGTCCATCATTCGAATTCTTCGGAGCTCCATATGCCATAGATACCGCCTTACCACCTGAACATCTCCTTGTCACCCATCTATTAAATCTTCCATCTCCTCATTCCCTCTCCAACTCACTGGACATGGCCGATTGTTCGACAGCTCTAATTCCTCTAACGAATGAATTGATATCTTCTCTCACTCTCTTCTGTAGAGTGAACGCTGATCGAACTCCTTGCACTGCTTTGCTCTCAAAGAAACCCAATCATTCATTTTCAACAGATCATACATCTCTTCGATACATTTAATAATGAGTAGTATCCTTACCTGAACCATTCCCTGATACTTGTTATCGATATCCTTGACTAGACTTTCCACTTTATGTCTAATTGCAGGAATGGGATCAGTTGACATTGCAATGAGTACATGGATGGAACTACCAGGAGTGACCAGACCTTGAGATAATGTCTGCCATACTACCTACAACGAAACAATTATGAATGAACCATGGACACTGACATAATCATAACAATCTGATGATGTTCAACGTGGTCATAAATTCATAGAATAATATACCTGCATAGCAGCTAATCTGACATCAACAAGAGGATGGAAGTACGAATCAAGAACAGTCTGCCAGTATCTCTGCAACCACACTCTTCATCACTGCCCCCCTCTCCTCTCTCCTTACCTGAATAACAGCTGATCCCAATCCCGATCCAGCCAATTCCATCTCCTTCAGTTCTTGATCATCCTTGATTCGTTCCCCTATAATATTCATAGTTCCCTTCATCTCGTTTCTTTTACTCATTCAACTCACATTCTTGAGTCGTCTTCAATGCTTTCTTCTCTTCATTCAACAGGAACAGCTCCAAATTTTTGAGCGCCTAAATTAATAAAATAATAAGGAAAATTCGAAAATTTAAGGTTGAAAATGGATAATCATCATTCCTCACCTGTATCTTCATCTGCAGTGAGTTTCTATCATTACTCTTCAATGCATATGCATAAATGGCGAGTACTTCGTCTCTCTGTAGATATTCCGGATACTCAGCACTCACGTGACCTGGAGATACAACTCATTCTCACTATCTAATTTCTTTTCTACGTCTACAAGCCATTACGAGACCGCACTTCATCCTTCGGAATCAACATAGAGTTGACAACCAGTACTCCCAGATACCACTCTTTCCCTGTCAGAACCTCACGATGGTACTCCCAACTTCCAGATAGTATTCGCACTGCTCCCAATATCCGAATGTTCAAGCGTCGACTTGAAAACCACCCCATCATCGCTCATTTAGCCAAACTCACCTAACCCAGGAGAGTCCCCCCCCCCCTTCATTCCTGCTCTCCCACCTTATTATGTAACGTTTCGGTCTCGTTGCGCCTCGGGCGTAGATAAATTATTATTATTATTATCTAATAGTCATCCCTTCCGCCATCCATCTCAATCTCATCCCCACTTATAACTAGACGCATTTCGACATTTGACACTTATTTAGGGATTTTTTTTCGTCCACAGAATCGACGGCATTGATTGGATTAGCGAGGTCGAGGGCGAGAGAGTGAGTGAAATGAGAGAGTAATTCAATTAGCGAGAGTCGACTCGAGAGATAATCCGACTTGATTGAAAAGAGGGAGAGGGGTTCACTCTTCATTCGTCTATTTTGCGCGCGGGCTGAGTGGTCGGGTGGTGCGGAGGAGAGGTTAGTGGGGAGCCTTTGGGGATCCTGGGGTTTCCCTGTGTGCATTGGGGATCCTAGAGAGATGGAGATCTGGTTCCTAGAGGTATTGAGATGGGGGTCCTAGAGGGATGGAGATCTGGTTCCTAGAGGTATTGAGATGGAGGTCCTAGAGGGATGGAGAGGGGGATCCTAGAGGGATTGAGATGGGGGTCCTAGAGGTATTGAGATGGGGGCCCTAGAGGGATTGAGATAGGGGTCCTCGAGGTATTGAGATGGGGGCCCTAGAGGGATGGAGAGGGGGATCCCAGAAGTATTGATATGGGGGTCCTAGAGGGATGGAGAGGGGGATCCTAGAGGGATTGAGATGGGGGTCCTAGAGGTATTGAGATGGGGTCCTAGAGGGAAGGAAAGGGGGAACATAGAGGGATTGGGTTGGGATCCCTGGGGGATGGAGAGGGGATCCTGGAGGGATGGAGAAGGGGGTATGGTGGGAAGGGGAGAGGGGGATGCGGTACTGGGGGGGGGAGAAGGGATACCGTAGGAGAAGATGGGGATACGGTTCGGGAAGGATATTACTAAGAGAGGGAGCTTGGGATCCAAGTTGAATTAGCGTGGTTTAAATATCTCCCAACTATGCGCACACGCTAGGCGAGCGTAGCGAGCCTCACTGCAGCCGAAGGCTGCATGCCACCCGCAGGGTCTAGCGCCCGAAGGGCGCTATCAACTATACCTAGTTGCGTTTTCATATTTTTTCGTCCACAGAATCGAGCGCAGTGATTGGATTAGCGAGGTCGAGGGCAAGAGAGTGAGTGAGATGAGAGAGTAATTCAATTAGCGAGAGTCGACTCGAGAGATAATCCGACTTGATTGAAAAGAGGGAGAGGGGTTCACTCTTCATTCGTCTATTTTGCGCGCGTGCGGAGTGGTCGTGTGGCGCAGAGGAGAGGTTAATGGAGAAGCTTTTGAGGATCTTTGGGGGGGGGTGGTTCTCGGGGGTATTAGGTGCCTAGAGGGATGAAGAGGGGGATCCTAGAGGGAGTGAAATGGGGGTCCTAGATGGATGGATATGGGGGTCCTAGAGGGATGAAGATGGGGGTCCTAGAGGTATGGAGACGAGAAAACGGTTGGGAACGGAGAGGGGATATGATAGGGGGAGAGGGATACTAGGGAACGTAGAGGGGAATACGGCTGAGAAGGGAGAGGGGTATATCATAGAAATAAAACGTTCCGGACACACGTCTATTACGCTAAGGGGGCGGAGCTTCAGAAATATTGTGCGCGGCAACGCGTGAAAATGCGAATTTAATCAAGCGCTCTTTTGCAATCACTTCTCATCGCGCTATAATAATCGGTTATTGCTTTAGAAACAGAAAAAAATATCATGCGTGAAAAATGATGCGAAAGTGGCGAAAAAAGTACACCATAGATTGGAACGGAACGTTATATTCCGTGGTGTGTGACAAGTTTTTTGAATTCTATGATATTTGGAGAGTGTGATTGGTATTTCCATAGTGGTCTAAATATCTCCCAACATCGCACACACGCTAGGCGAGCGTAGCGAGCCCCACTGCAGCCGAAGGCTGCATGCCACCCGCAGGGTCTAGCGCCCGAAGGGCGCTATCTATTACATCTAGGGCAATTTCGATATTTTCTCGGCGACAAAATCTGGCGCATTTAATCCTATTTGAGAGGGAGAGGGAGAGTAATTCAATTAGAGAGAGAGTCGAGTTCATTCATTCTTCGCCACGCGCACCTAGCGGAGCGGTCGGCGAGCGCCCGAAGGGCGCGAGACGACCGCGGAGCGACGGGGGCGAGCGTAGCGAGCCCCCCAGCCCCCGGCAGGGGCCTCCGGAGGACTAGCCCCCGGAGGGGCTATCCCCCTATAACTAGACGCGTTTTGATATTTCTGTCAGACGAATCTGGGGTGTAGATTGGATTAGGCGAGAGTGAAGGGGAGAGTGGAGAGTAATAAAGAAATTTTACTAGCGAGAGTCGACGTGATTCAATTAGGATGAATTGATTGAAATGTAAAGGGGGTTCATTGTGAGCGAAACGAGAGAGGGAGAGTGGTCACCTCTTTTCATTCGAGGTGCGCGCAGTGGTGAAGAGTGGTCGGGTGTGGCGCGGGGGTACTGTAGAGGATGGTGAGGGGGTACGATAGCAGGGGATGAGGATACGGTAGGGGAGATAGATGGGGGTACTGTAGAGGATGGAAATAGGGTTACTGTAGGAGGTGATGAGGCTACGGTAGGGTGAGTGAGATGGGGATTCGGTAGGGGATGGTGATGGGATTACGGTAGACTAGGGAGATGGGGTTACGGTAGGAGAGGGAGATTGGGTTACTTTGTGGAAGGGAGTTTGGGTTATTGTAGGGGATGGTGATGGGATTCCTGTAGGGGGGTGGGGATACTTTAGGGCAAGTGTATTGAGAACTATTGGAAGGAGACGGTTCACTAGAGACAAGGAAATGTGAATGCAGTGGGATAAACAACACCCAAACTGTCCTAGCGAGCGGGTCGGCGCGCGCCCGAAGGGCGCAAGCCGACCCGCGAGCTACACTGCAGCCGAAGGCTGCATGCCACCCGCAGGGTCTAGCGCCCGAAGGGCGCTATCCCCCTATAACTAGACGCATTCCGATATTTCTCGATAGACGAATCTGGGGCGTAGATTGGATTAGGCGAGAGAGTGGAGGGGGAGAGTGGAGAGTAATAAAGAAATTTTACTAGTGAGAGTCGAGGGGGGGAGTTGATCCGCGCCGTGATTCAATTAGGATGAATTGATTGAAATGGAAAGGGGGTTCATTGTGAGCGAGAGGGGGAGGGGGAGTGGTCTCCTCTCTTCATTCGAGGTGCGCGCGGCGAGGTGGAGTGGTCGGGTGTGGCGCGGGGGGTACTGTACGGGATGGGGATGGGGTTACTCTAGAAGGGGGATGGGTTACGGTAGGGGAGATAGATGGGGGTACTGTAGAGGATGGAAATAGGGTTACTGTAGGAGGTGATGAGGCTACGGAAATGGAAAGAGAGGTTGTAGGGGGTGATGGGATTCCTGTACGGGATGGGGCTACGGTTGGACAGGTGCATTGGGAACTATTGGAAGAAGACGGTTCACTATAGAGAGAAGGAGATGTGGATATTTGCAGTGGGATAAACAACACCCAAACTGTCCTAGCGAGCGGGTCGGCGCGCGCCCGAAGGGCGCAAGCCGACACGCGAGCGCCACTGCAGCCGAAGGCTGCATGCCACCCGCAGGGTCTAGCGCCCGAAGGGCGCTATCTAATACAACTAGGGGAATCTCGGATATTTTCTCGTGAATCGAGCGCATTGATTGGATTAGCGAGAGAGGAGAGTAATTCAATTAGTGAGAGTCGAATTCATTCTTCGCCTCGCGCGCATAGTTAAGCGGTTCGCGAGCGTCCGCAGGACGCTCGTTCCTTACCAAGTGCCGTGAGAGCTTTCGTTCTCAAATTGGGATCGATATGACCAGAGAAGAAATGAAGAAGGAGATATACATTATCTCTAATGGCTCGTTTCCATTCTCCTTCCTTTAATATAATTCAGTTATTCTCATCTCTTATTATCTATACCTTTTCTGTCTCATCTTCATTCTTCTCAATCAATGGTTGAGTAGTCAGAAGTGGGAGTGCTCCTACTTCTTCATCCGATAAAATTGAATCCCAATCATAATAACGAGCCATTAATCCCAATGCGAAGACGGATCTCTATAATGAAACCAAGTCGACCATCAACAAACCGTATGGAGAATATGTAAATACCTGAATAATGGGCATAACTTGCTGATTGATCTCTGTTCCTGGCACCTCCAACTTCTTCCTCCATGTCAGAATTCCCTCTGCAGTGGAAAATACGACAATTGAATAATTCGCAGCTATTTACATATGAGAATGAATATCTAAACTACTTACTGAGATACTGTAGGAATAGGGCAGTGATGCTTGGTCTCAATTTGGGTGATTTCTTATGAAGGGCAGCAGCACAAGAAATGGCAGACGCAGTGATTGTCATTCCACTTTAATTACATTTATTTTACTAAAGATAAGAAATATCATCGATACTTAAGTCTGATAATGAATCGCTAAGAAAGATATAAACATACGTTGTTTTGACGAGTTCTCCCAGATTTTTGTCTACTCTCGAAATGAATTCAGCCGATGGATGATCAATTAGAGGAATTACTCGCTCCAGCATAAGAATCACCTACATCATCAATCCGTTACTCAGAATACACAAATTCATGGATCTGACCTGATTGAGTACACTCTGTTCTACCGTAGTCTTCGCACTCATCGATAGATATGGTTGAAGTGCCTCGATGTGCTTGAGTAGCAACACTGGTCGAACCTGGAGAGACCATTCAGTTATCGATCACTCTCTCTCTCTCTCTCTCTCTCTCTCTCTCTCTCTCTCTCTCTCTCTCTCTCTCTCTCTCTCTCTCTCTCTCTCTCCTCTCTCTCTCTCTCTCTCTCTCTCTCTCTCTCTCTCTCTCTCTCTCTCTCTCTCTCTCTCTCCTCTCTCTCTCTCTCTCTCTCTCTCTCTCTCTCTCTCTCTCTCTCTCTCTCTCTCTCTCTCTCTCTCTCTCTCTCTCTCTCTCTCTCTCTCTCTCTCTCTCTCTCTCTCTCTCTCTCTCTCTCTCTCTCTCTCTCTCTCTCTCTCTCTCTCTCTCTCTCTCTCTCTCTCTCTCTCTCTCTCTCTCTCTCTCCTCTCTCTCTCTCTCTCTCTCTCTCTCTCTCTCTCTCTCTCTCTCTCTCTCTCTCTCTCTCTCTCTCTCTCTCTCTCTCTCTCTCTCTCTCTCTCTCTCTCTCTCTCTCTCTCTCTCTCTCTCTCTCTCTCTCTCTCTCTCTCTCTCTCTCTCTCTCTCTCTCTCTCTCTCTCTCTCTCTCTCTCTCTCTCTCTCTCTCTCTCCTCTCTCTCTCTCTCTCTCTCTCTCTCTCTCTCTCTCTCTCTCTCTCTCTCTCTCTCTCTCTCTCTCTCTCTCTCTCTCTCTCTCTCTCTCTCTCTCTCTCTCTCTCTCTCTCTCTCTCTCTCTCTCTCTCTCTCTCTCTCTCTCTCTCTCTCTCTCTCTCTCTCTCTCTCTCTCTCTCTCTCTCTCTCTCTCTCTCTCTCTCTCTCTCTCTCTCTCTCTCTCTCTCTCTCTCTCTCTCTCTCTCTCTCTCTCTCTCTCTCTCTCTCTCTCTCTCTCTCTCTCTCTCTCTCTCTCTCTCTCTCTCTCTCTCTCTCTACAGTATACCTTGCTGAAGATGCTCAATCCAGCCAGACAAGCGAGCATTTTGTCCTGTCTTTTCTTCGCCTTTTCAGCTTGAGAAAGAGTCTCGTCTCCATCGACTAAAAGGGAGGAATGAAGAAGGGAAGGGAAGGAAAGGGAGGGAACGGACTAACCCATGATATCGAGTTGAATGACTTCATCGAATAGAGTATCCACAATCTGAAGAGTGGCTGCAATCGCTGCCTTCTCTCCATCACTCTGAATGGGATTGATTAGAAGGAGGAAGGCGGAAGGGAGGGAATACCTTGAGAAGAGCAGCGAATACCGCTTCGAGTGAGTCTAATCCACCTGATTCTCTCATGAGGATTGTGATTACTTCCGTCAGTACAGCCACCTATACAGACATGATACCGTTTAGAAGAAGAAACGTATATTAATGAGAATAAAAGAGGATACAGTATACATACTTTCTTAGCGAGTACTTCTTTATACTTAACAGGTTGTAACCACAATGCTCCCATAGTATCCAATACTAATTTCCTGACTCCTTCTTCATCATTCACTCGACGGACAATACGAGATAACATCTCTGAATTCTGAAAAAGGAGAAAGATCAAAGATCATTTTTAGCTCATATTTACACTATCCCTTACGAAGAATATCGCCCGTTCGAGTCTATACAATGATCTACTCACCTTTTCATATTCTGGATTCTTCTCACAGTATTCTCTCATGATTCGAATGATCCTCTTTCTCACTGATGTTCCAGAATCCTAAGCAAATCATTTTTTTAACTGACAGGAAATTCCATGACCGTAGTCCACTTCTCACCTTAATTCTCTCAATGATGATATTGTAATAGTCCTGAATGAGATCTGGTCGTGCCACAATGAATTTCCCGAGTAATTCGATAGTTGCCTCTCTAACTTGAGCATTCGGATCAGTCATTCGAGCTTGCACTGAACGACGGACATCCATCTGAATACATTAGAAGATAAATAAGAGAGAGGAGAGAAGAGGAGGGGGAGGGAGGGAGTACACACATTTCCAAGTACAGTATGATCCACTTCGATGATCTGAGTGAGTGATTTCATAGCTCGAGTTCGCAGTCCAACTGCTCCTTCCGAAGTTACACCCATTAGAATCTGAAGAACAAATATGTTTCATCCATTAATATAATCCAAACTAAAGGAATATCAGGAAGTGTTCAAACCTGCTTTAGGAAGACATCGAATGAATTACAGAAATCTCTGTTCATAGCGAGATGTTTAATCAACCATGCAGCATCTGCATTCAACATAACTGACCCACTTCGACTGAAATTTATTGACTAACAAATCAACAAATCAACATTATTCTCATCGGATAATAAATAACATACGCGACTTGATCAGCTCTCTTTCTAATCATCTTCTTATCACTCAATTCGAGAAGGAATTCCTTCTGTTTCCTTCCCTTCTCTTCCACTTTATCCAACTTTCGATCTGCTTTTCGACGGTCCTGCAATTCGAATGGTTTACCATTTGAACATACTTATTTCACGCCGAATTTTGCTACATAAATTGAATATACGTGTACATACTTTATCATTATCAGCAGCATCCTTAACAGCCTTGTATGTTTCTCTACTTCCTTCGATATCTTCCATTGTCATTCGATACCAATCTCCTACGTAGTATTTCACTGCGTATTCCACTGAGAACTGCAAAAATGAAAATTAAGTTTTTTCGTCATTCTGATAAGTACGAAATATGTTGGATTCATAATTTAGTATTTACTTTCCATAATCGTATGTTCTTACCTCAGAGGATGAATTGGACACGACAAGGAAATCGATGAGTCCTCTCTCAGCCTTTCTCAGTAGATCATTGTTACTCATCTGTAATATCTCTCTCCTTCTCCATTATCTTCTCCCCTCATCTCCTTCACTTACAGTCGATACATCGATTTCCTCGAGTGAAGTCCTTTCATCATCTCTCTCACAATACAACATTGTCTTCACAATCATTGCCAATCTCTTCTCAGTATCATTTCCTCTTTCTTTCTTCTCTTTACTCAATCGAGCACAGATCAAACCGAGATATTCCATGATTAGGCAACGAACAGCCACATCCACCTTATTCCTCAACACAATCTCATTCATTTCCCCTCTCTCCCTTCTCCTTCATACCTGTATAATGTGCAGATATATCCAGTAACTCCATTCAACACCATCTCTGCCACTGGCCACTCTGGTACCTTCAACACTATTGTTAGATTAAAAACAAAAGGAGGAGAAAAGAAATCCCGGTAAGCAATACATAAATTAGGATACCATGAAAGAAGTGAGTAGATCCTGGAGGAAGATGGAGAAGAGATTACGATACTCTTCCTCTCCTTTAGCCACTACTCTACATGATTATAATATTGATGTATGATAAGGAAAGAAAGTCTCTAACTTGGTAAGGAATCCAACGATGAACTTATTGCATAGAATCTTAGCCTCTCCTATTGAATCCCTGAGTACACCATCTTCCTTCGAGAAATCTCTTACTACATCATCCTCATCTTCATCTTCCTCTTTACGACGACGACGATTTGGAATCTGAAATGGGTATGAGGAATAGAAAGAGAGAGGGGAGGGGCTACCTTGATACTGGACTGGATCAGCAATTGAAAGAGACACGATGAATAACTGATGGTCTGATTATTAGAAAGGGCATAACTGGAATAGAAATTGAAATGATCCCATAGAGCATTCATTATTCTCACCAGTTCATACTCGTTTTGGGAGGTAATCGATGCAATGAATTGAGTAGATCTTGTATAAGAGGAGATCGAATATGATCGTCAACTCGTGAGAAGATATTAGCCAATACGGTCATCGCCTATTCACAAATAAATGAAAGGGAGAATGGGCAAGAGTGAATGTATCAATCATAACTCTTTCTTACCTTCAGTTGCAATTCCGCTATATTATTGACGAAGAAACAAGAGAGAGCAGCTGTATTCAATTGGTGATAGAATGTATCGGGAAGAGTGTGATGACGAACCTGAATTTTTGAGAATGAGATAAATATCACCGTATTTTCAATATTATTGGTTTTCAATATAATTTTTTCTCACCAATTCTCCAAAACATCCCATCAAATCTAACATTCTCGTATAGAGAATCTGCACGATAGGAGTTCTATTGACTCCTCCCAATTTCCGTTTCTTCTTAGGCGTATCTTCCACTGAAATGTCTATCTTCCTTCTATCTACCGTATTTTTTTCCATTCCATGCCTATATTTAGTGCATGTTCTACTCACCAATTCTCTTACTCTTATTCACTCCTTGATAGAGAATATCTGATGCAGGGAAGATGATGGTAGTGAGATATTGCTTGCACACTTGTACTGCCCGTTCCATTGTATCTTCCAGAAAGACCTAAAATGAATTAATTGCCATTAGAATGAAAGAATGAAATGGAGGAATGAATTTTCGATGACCAAATGAATTTGAAAAAAAAGGTACCGTCTTAGGCATTTTATTAGCAGTGATGGCAATAAGTGCAGTACACGCAGCATCAGCACCTCTTTGCAGTCTATCATCAATCATCTCACGGAATAATTCATTCTCTTCCTCTCCACACTCCTTAATATCATCCATTATCCTTCTCTATCCATCTAATTAATAACTGAATGGCTCACTTCATCAGTAATGGGTACAATGGCAGATCTTCCTTCACTTGCAATCACATCTCTCATATTCCTTTCGAGGATAGTCAATAATCTCGTCACTCTATCATTGGGCACCTTCAATCCATTCCGTCTTTCTCTTTTCATTTTTCATCTTCAGTACGAATTCTTGTACCTCATGCATCTTTTTGTACATCTTCAATTTCTGTACTTCTCCTCTCAATTGTTCTAATAATCCTCTATCGATAAGCAATTCTTGAGGCATTTCACTGTCGTCTGAAATATAAATTACATTGATTCCATCAAATAATTAATGCAAGATAAGACTAATAATGGTGTAATTGCATACCATCAATTTCAGTAGCATCAATATCGATAGAATCGAGAATATTATCAATAAGTGTTGAACATCTAGCAAGACTTTCATTCTCAGCTCTAACATCATTACTCCAATGATCTTCATTTTCATCCATTCTTTTCCTTCTCTTCTCGTGTCTACAAACTTCATTCATTTACAATATTCCTCCATCACCCGTACCTTTTTTTCTCTCTTTCTCTCCATTCTTCTTCTCTTTGTCTCAATACTTCAGTTGGAGTTGGTGGTCTCTCTGGTTCTCTTTCCTTCTTCTTCGCACGTTTTTTCTCGAAGAATCTCAAAATAAGTCAATAGTTAAACAATACTGCATAATTAGAAATATTAAAAATTGTACTGACTTTCCCTCTTCAAGTTGATCGATATCATTGACCATCAATTCGTTCTCCTTTTCTCTTTCCTTTGCTTTAATCTCACTGGCAGCTACCATCTCCAATTCGCGTGTTTCCAACTGAAAAAAAAAGAAGAATCATAGACATTTGAGATGCAATGAAAGAATGGAGCCATGTTTTACGAGCAATCCATTTCTATGGAGAAAAGGGGAAAGAATCTTTGTAATGTTGAATCATCATGTGAATTAGACAATGAAAGCTCATTGTCAATGCAATCTCATTTTAGTAAAATTCAATAAATTGAATTCAGAAAAGGAATTCAAAAACCGCACTTGTTCTTCTTCATAAGTCTTTACTTTCTGCCTCTTTCTCCTTCGATCGGAAGGGTCGAAATAATCAGTAAGAGAATCAAATAGATCCTCCACCTACAATTAATCAACGATCAGGCTGTAATTACGGATATCAGTAAATTTGGTATTTGTCCCACCGGTATTTCTGTTTAAAAAAAAGAACAAATATTAATACAAACATAAAAATGATAAATGAGTAGGTAGCGCTAACCATATCCTTCTTCCTCCCGCCTCCTCCTTTTCCTTTTCCTTTTGGTTGTTTCCCCAATGAGATCATCCTTCGCAATGCTTCCGAATTATTAGCAGGTGTGATTGGTTGATGTGATGAAGTAGAAGGACCTCCCATTCCATCGGAGGCTCCAGATGTCTGCAATATATCCATATTGTCAGTGTTCAATCACCTCCATAATATTACGCAGTATCAAACGGGAGCTATGGTCCCCTCATGACAGGGTCCATCATCAGACAAAAATACAATGGTCCCCGAATTTTAGTTGTGTACACCCGCAGACTAAAGTTGGGATGAGATGCTCATCTGGGTACGGATTTAAGAAGATATACTCACATCCATATCCGTTCCATCGAATGCACTCAATAGATTCGATATCTCATCATCGACCGATAGAATGGCTGAATTCATCTGCATCAATTGAGCAATGAGTGGAGGATGTTCCGAATGTTGTTCAACCACTTCTTCCTTCACTTCCTCTCCTCGGACCATACTGAAATCAACGTATTTGTACATGGAAACCATTTGATACAACTGATTCAAGTGTCAAAGTAATTTTCGAGTAATTATTTTTAAATAATAAAAATGAAACGTACACATGACTGATATCGACTGCACTAAGTGCCTCAGCAATAATTCCGATTGTCTCAGGATCGAAGATATTGAGACAAGTATTAAGGGAATCATTCGGACAAACAAATGAAGAAACGGAAGATGCTGGAGCTTCTGAGGGAAAGGGAAGAACTCCAGTCACTACAAATTGAGAAATAGTGAGGATGAAAAAAGTTAATTACATACATTATCTACAAATATTCAATTGATACTCACATTTAGTCAAGGGAGCACATGCCACGAGAGAAAATGGCTTCGGAATGACTTCACTCCTTTTGAGAATCTCATTATTCGCCTCTTCTGCTATTCTCTTCCTTGCTTCCTCTTCCGCTTCGATTCGGCGCAGCTAAATTATATAGTATATTTAGAAACCATCGCAAAAGTAGATCATCAAAATGAGTAAATGCAAACCTCTTCTTGTCTTTTCTCTTCTTCAATCCTCTTTCTTTCTTCATCTTCAGCTATTCTTTTCCTCTTTTCTTCTTCCTGTCTCTGCAGTTCCCTCATCTGTTCTTGTCTTCTTGCCTCCTCCAAATCGTGCTTACGACGCAATGCTTCTTGTTCCTGACCATTCAATATATATCTTTCAACCATTCAGTATTACTTTCCAGATAACTATTAATAATAATCCAACTCTACAGTATGTACTCTCGAGAATGTTCAGAAATAAAATAAATGAATACCTTCCTATGGAGTTCCATCTGTCTATTCTGCTGTTCAATCAATCTCTGCTGTCTCAATTCAGCCTCTGACTGTTCCTGTGCAAGTTGCAATTGCTGCTGTCGTTGCTGCTGCTGCTGTTGTTGATGATGTTGAGCCTAAACAATAATAGAATGTATTAAATTGCATCATATATCCGAAATAGGAATGACAAACTTGTTGAAGTGCCTGCTGCATAATGTACTGTTGCTGCTGCTGCTGTTGCTGATGCTGCTGTTGTGGCTGTTGTTGCTGCTGTTGTTGTTGCAGTAGTTGCTGTTGATAAAGCTGCAAAACTAGATGAGACATCTCAACACACCAACATTATACCTGTTGTTGATACATTTGGGGTTGAGACTGCGCGTGCATTTGAAACAGAAGATTCTGATTAGGATGCTGATTCGGTTGTTGAATGAACAGAGAAGATGGATCCGAGAACATCTAAACAACTAATTAGATCTCTATCTAAGGAAGTATACACTCACATTCATCTGAGGTGTTTGGTACAGCTGTTGGAATGTGCTGAATTGAGCTTGGTTTACAGCAGGAGCCTGAGGTTGTTGCGGTGGTTGCTGCTGCTGTTGTTGCATGAGAAACTGGTAGTTCTGCATACCGTTCATGCCCAAGTTGTTCTGCAAGATATGATTTTAATTTAAATGTTTGATAATAGAACAAAGCCAATGAAATATATCAGTGAAAAAAAATACACCTGTAACTGATGAGGATCCATGATGGACTGGGGGTTTTCACCTTCCTGGACACACTCAAATACGTATCATCAGAACCTTAAGAAGATCATTATTATCTCAAAAAAATAGGGCGGCATGTTAGCTACATAGGAAACAAACAAACAAATAGACGAGAAGTTCCCAACTCTCGCGTCAAACGCTAGTTCATTGGTTTGCCCGAACGAATTTAAGTTGACACAGCTCAATGCAAATTTTTCGTTACCGTTTCCTTTTTTCCATGTTTCTCATGGTCTTCCTGCTGGGACATTTAATTTCCCAAATTTTCTGCAAATTTTGGTGAATTTAATAATTATCGATATTTTGCTCTTTATACACATTTATTGCTTTATGTTTAGCCATGCACGGACTCACGCCAGAGCAGATCGACAATTTCGGGCAGAATTTGGGCAATACAAGGTCCTCTTCTAGGCTTAAAACAGTATATTACTAATTTTTGTGCACGTATATCTGTGTTCCTTTTCCACACGAGACTTCATTTGTACTGTTCAGCCTTCCTCTCAAAGCGCGTTTTCGAGCGCTTTTCGCTCTACGCAATGTGGGTGACGATAGGAGTGTTGAGTGGATCGGAAAGTGTCTCAACGATGAATCGGCTCTTCTCAAGCACGAACTCGCTTATTGTCTCGGTCAAATGCAGAACAAGTCTGCCATTCCCATTCTCGTAAAGACTCTAGAGGATGTCAACCAAGGTGAGATTGTTTCTCCCTCATTCACGGTTTGTCTTGGGAAGTAGTAGTAGTATTTGCTCAACCATCACTTGTAGAACCAATGGTACGACACGAAGCTGGGGAGGCTCTCGGCGCAATCGGTGATATATCAGTGTTGGATCTTCTGAAGAAATATTCATCTGATCCCCTTCCTGAAGTGGCGGAGACTTGTGTTTTGGCTGCAGCACGTATTGAGTATGTCAATGGATGCGAGGATGGAACGAAAAGTCCCTACGACTCTGTTGGTTAGAATCTTTACTTTCCTATCGGGATTTACAATGAAGTCTGATATGTTCATTTGACTCAAAAATATAACCCCCTCATGGATGTTTTTGCAGACCCAACTCCCTCTCACGAGTCGAAGAATGTCGAGGAGCTTCGTGAGGTTCTGACTGATGAGAAGAAGAGTCTATGGGATCGATACCGTGCTATGTTCACACTCAGGAATATCAACACTGATGAGTCTGTTTTTTCACATACACTCCATTTTTACGGAAGATCTTTCTTTCAATGATACCATTTGTTAAGAGAAACAACATTCTTTTTCGTTCTTTTTCGTAGTACAATAATTACCATAACTCAGATCGATAACTGCCCTCGCTTCGGGACTCTACTGCGAGGATTCTGCCCTTTTCCGTCATGAAATTGCCTATGTTCTTGGCCAAGTCCAATCACCAGTCGCTACTAAACAACTGAAGGTGAGTGAAATATTTTGATTATTTTTGCATTTTTGAAAATTTGAGATATTGGTGGTAGCGAAAATTCTATGCAGGATCGTCTTCTCCTGTCGAGTGAGAACTGCATGGTTCGTCATGAGTGTGCAGAGGCATTGGGAGCTATTGCGACTGAAGAATGTGTGAAAATACTCGAGGAATACTCTAAAGATAATGAGGTGACCCCTATTACATTTCAAGAATTGAATAGATCTACATAATCGATACTGATAGTCTATCTTTACAGCGAGTAGTTCGCGAGAGTTGTGAAGTTGCATTGGATATGGCAGATTATGAACAGAGTGGGGCATTCCAGTATGCAGGAGCATCCTATTGATGAACTACTTTGTTTTCCCGATTCAGACAAATGTTGATATATTATTGTTTTGTTGCAATTATGAAAATCATTGTTGTTGGTTGTTGATGATCGTTATAAACTTCTTTTATTTTTCGTCTTTCGTAGTTACACGTTTATTCATCGTGGTTAGAATCCACTGTCTACCGTAATCCTCCTTTCGATTATATTGGAGTAATTATGAACAAGAGTTGTGTCAATCTACAGATATGCGTAGCCGTGTAATCAGACTGGTTCGATCTCTTCCTTCGACCGTTCGAGATTATTCTTCCTGTCAGTCATCTTTCCCTACATTCAAGAAGGAAGATGTAGGGAAACTGTATGAGATCAGTAAGGAACACTTCCAACAGGTTAGTCAGCTGTCTTGATGACAAGGAATAGTGGGTACGAAGTATGTTTCAGTTGAATATGTCGAAGAATCTTCCATCTACAATGAGGAAACAATGCGAGACTCTATCGGAGTGTGTATCTCTAGTAAGAGAACCTCTTGTTGAAGTGAGCTCATTCTTTTCATCGTATCGTAGTAGTCAATACCAACCTTTTACAGTGTATTATGTATGGTATTTGAGGTGATATCGTGGATGGATTCATCGTCAGTGGATCATCCCTCAATCCGTCTTTGTCTATGGGGACCATTTGGAACAGGAAAGACGATAACTCTTAATCAAACAACGCATTGTGGAATAGAGAAGGGATGGGTTATCATCCATCATCGAAGTGGTTCGTTCATTATATTCATTAACAAGAGAGAGTTCTCTTCTTTATTCAGCAATGGATTTGACTCGTCAAGTACAGGAAGTGGAAATGTCCACCTTTGTATCGGGTAGAATCAATGATCCTGTCAATGCTGCCATTATACTCAATGAATTCAAAACTAGCAATTCACATCTATGGTCAAAGTGAGTTCGTCCCTCTTCATAGTAATATCTCTCAATGAATGAATGATGATTATAGATTAGGAGAGTTGAAGACACATCGATCATATGAATGGACGAAGAAAGAGAAGACTGATCAAGGAAAATCTCTTACCGAAATTGTTGAAATGGTGAGTGATAGGGTGAGAGAACTGGTGTGGGGTGATGTCACGGGTGGTATGTGTAGCAGGGGTCGATTACATAAATTTTCAAAAATGTCAAAATGTGGGTTGGTTTTCCTTTTTTCCCTCCCACACCCGCAAAAATGAGCCAAATGTGGGTTGGATGTGTCATATGTTGTAGATAGTAAATGTATTGAGGGTCTCTCTGCTCCTTTCCTCTCATCTGATTGTGTAGGAGGATTATTCAGAGAACTACGATTACATGCTTCACAAGGAAATATTAAGGTACTCTACTTCATATAGGATTACAACCGCTACAATTATCTTCTCTTTCAGTTGTTGGTTGCAATCGACGATGCGAATTCCCTTTGGGGGAAAACTCTTGTGAAGAGAGCAGACAGGACCTACGTGAGTGACATCTTCATCATTATGTTGTTGTCTCTCAGATTATCTCATTCACAATTAAATAATGGCCTCTTCTTCAGGCGAATGCAAGCGATCTAACTCTGGTGCAACACTATAGAAGACTATTGAATGATGATTGGGTAGGAGATTACGATTATTATTCTGCTCTATTGAAATGATTCAGTCGAATGGAACAGTCGTTTTGGTAGCAGACAAGAAGGAAATCAGTGATGCGAGAGATAAGATTACCGTACCTCGTCATACCCCAATGGAGTGTTTCGGAGTTGATGGATTAATGGGCATTGAGGTAGGTCGTCCTCTTTCCATCTCTTGTCATTATTATCATTGAGCCATTTGTTCCAATCGAGACTGGTCTCTACTCTGATGATGAGATTAAATCCCTTCATCAATACTACGTTCAAAAGAATTGGCTTTCCTCCGACAAAGGTTGGTTGATATTATGAAAGTTATCTTGTTATAATCTTATTTCAGCTCAATCAGAAGCTGGATTACTTGAAATGAAACACGTGTCTGCATTCAATCCTTACTACTTTGAACGAATTTGTGCATTCGTCTGATAGAATGAAATAATGTAGAAATGAATAGATTATCGATTGTTCTCTGTTATAGCTTTGCTATTGTTTATTGTTTTCTTGAATGAATGAAGGGAGATCTCATACTATCACTTATCAATCAATCAGTCACATAGTCCGCCTAGAGAGGAGATCAACCTATCATGAATGATAACATCACAATATCCGGAAATGGAAGAGAGAGAGAGAGAGAGAGAGAGAGAGAGAGAGAGAAGGGAAGGGCAAAATAAATTAATAAACTGTAGTAAGTAATATAAAGAATAGATTGGAGAGAGAGGGAGAAAATGGATCAACTCTTTGTGAATATCATCATTATGCTGCTGAGAGACAGATCTCTCACGATAATCGTGAGAGATACCCGTGAACTCCCTCCCCCCTCTCCCTCTATAGATCCGACCTTCGATGCCCTACAGAAGACCATTGCATTATCTAGGTAGAGGGAGGAGGAGGGTCTACCCCTCCCTCCCCTCCCTCTCTTCTCTTCCAATTCGTCCTTGAGATCTCTATTCTCCCTTCTGTCCATCTTTCCATTCCTTCCATCTTTCCTCCGTTCTCTTTCCTCTCTTATAATCAAGTTCATTTTACTTGTTAACTCTCTCATCTTCTCATTCCTCCTCCTCCCCCTCTATTCTTCTCTCTTCTCTCTCTAATTACGAGTCCTCTCTTGTCTTCACTCAATCAATATCCGAATAGTAGTCTACCCCCCTTGGAGTCTTTCCTTCCCTCCTTTTCTCACCTCAATGGGTTTGAACTCTAAGCTGGTTTGACTCCCTCCCTCCTCCCTCTCTCTTTGATCTACCCCAGTGATGAGAGGGAGGGAGAGTCAGTCTGTAGTCTCTAAACGGGTCTCTTTCTCTCTCTGTCCTCTTTATTCATTGATCCGAGAAATATTGAGTCTTATTATTCCCATTCTTTTTGTTCCATGTGAATACATATGAGTCACTTCTTGATCCATCTCTCTAATCCAATCTCTCCCTTGACTCATTTCTTATATTCCTCAATCCCCTCTTCCAGATAGTGATACTCGATAGATTGTATATTCTCATCTCTCCTTCTCAATGGATCAATCTCCTCCTGTGAGAGTGAGCAGTATCCATCAGATAGGAGGACCAAAAGTCACTTTCCATGGAGTAAGATTAATTTAATCTCAAATATTAAATGCAACTATTCTAAAAATAATTAATTTCATGAAGATCATTTGATGTATGACGAAAATGTGAGAAGAGTAAAATTGAGAGTGAAAGGAGACTAATAAAGATGTGCTTGTTATAGGCGCAGACATGGCGAGCATCATTAGCTGCCTTTGTATCGACTCTTCTAATGGGATCCATCCTTCTCTCTCTTCTTCTTGTTGGCATTTATTCACTCAAGTGAGATCACCGTTGTGGAGACATATTACTAATCCTAATATTTTATCTCATTTCATCCTTCAATTGCAGAGATCGAGGAGTAGTGGAGGAATTATTCGATTATCTGGATAAGACAGTTGCCATATCAAAGATCAATTACAATCATGCATTGGGTCTCTTCCGATTGAATACAACTGAGATGACTGCTCTATCACAACACAAATCTGTAAGTGTTTTTAACTCACTTTGCAAATCACTTAGAAACTTTCTGTTTCGTTGCGCTAACGGGTTAATTAGTATCTCTTATCTCCATCACATGGTTTCAATAGGTCACAATCGTTAATTTTGATGACTGTGCTGCGTGGTAGTTCATTTTCTCTTCCCATCTGACTGGCTACTCTCTCTCTCTCTCTTATTCCACTTTCCCTCTTACGATTTGATTCACACGCTTCCCTTGACCTTCGACAATGTGAGAGAGATAAGAGACTGAGAATGAACACGAGTAACTGCTACCAATAAGTTACTCTTCCTCTGATTAGTGACAGTCTGGGAGGGTTTATTATGAGAATGACCCGGATATAATGGAATGACCTCAAAGAGAGACGAGACTCCATCATTACTCACATAGGAAGGACACTCAACCTCTCTAAAGGGCAATGGAGGGGATAGATGAGGAATGGAAGAGAATTATACACAGATGAAATAATGAATATAATATTTCTCTCCTCTCTTCCCTCACTCTCCTCTCTTCCCTCGCTCGCGATAGGCGCTTCCCTAATAGCTCTCGCGACTCAATCGATACAGCGCTATTCCCTAAGTATTTGTTTGTTTGTTTAATCGTTTTATTGTCACCACTTCTTAATGTCTAGTCTTAAACGTCCCCCTCATTTGTCCCCTTCTTCCTTCCGGGACGAAACGGAGTCGGCTGCTATCCCCGATCCGACCAATATCCTTCGTGGTATCGCCAAGTACCTCGATGCTCTCACCCCTGAGGAGAAGAGCAGCCCTCTCGCATTGTTGCTAGGCACTTGTGCCATGCAGATCAATGATCTTATGGCTAGATCGACAATGTCGATTGAGGATGCCATCGAGAAGGAGAAAAGGGATAGGTCGGTCGTTGTGATGGGACTCACTGAGTCAGTAGCTGAGAAGGAGAAAAGGGATAGGTCGGTCGTTGTGATGGGACTCACTGAGTCAGTAGCTGAGAAGGAGAAAAGGGATAGGTCGGTCGTTGTGATGGGACTCACTGAGTCAGTAGCTGAGAAGGAGAAAAGGGATAGGTCGGTCGTTGTGATGGGACTCACTGAGTCAGTAGCTGAGAAGGAGAAAAGGGATAGGTCGGTCGTTGTGATGGGACTCACTGAGTCAGTAGCTGAGAAGGAGAAAAGGGATAGGTCGGTCGTTGTGATGGGACTCACTGAGTCAGTAGCTGAGAAGGAGAAAAGGGATAGGTCGGTCGTTGTGATGGGACTCACTGAGTCAGTAGCTGAGAAGGAGAAAAGGGATAGGTCGGTCGTTGTGATGGGACTCACTGAGTCAGTAGCTGAGAAGGAGAAAAGGGATAGGTCGGTCGTTGTGATGGGACTCACTGAGTCAGTAGCTGAGAAGGAGAAAAGGGATAGGTCGGTCGTTGTGATGGGACTCACTGAGTCAGTAGCTGAGAAGGAGAAAAGGGATAGGTCGGTCGTTGTGATGGGACTCACTGAGTCAGTAGCTGAGAAGGAGAAAAGGGATAGGTCGGTCGTTGTGATGGGACTCACTGAGTCAGTAGCTGAGAAGGAGAAAAGGGATAGGTCGGTCGTTGTGATGGGACTCACTGAGTCAGTAGCTGAGAAGGAGAAAAGGGATAGGTCGGTCGTTGTGATGGGACTCACTGAGTCAGTAGCTGAGAAGGAGAAAAGGGATAGGTCGGTCGTTGTGATGGGACTCACTGAGTCAGTAGCTGAGAAGGAGAAAAGGGATAGGTCGGTCGTTGTGATGGGACTCACTGAGTCAGTAGCTGAGAAGGAGAAAAGGGATAGGTCGGTCGTTGTGATGGGACTCACTGAGTCAGTAGCTGAGAAGGAGAAAAGGGATAGGTCGGTCGTTGTGATGGGACTCACTGAGTCAGTAGCTGAGAAGGAGAAAAGGGATAGGTCGGTCGTTGTGATGGGACTCACTGAGTCAGTAGCTGAGAAGGAGAAAAGGGATAGGTCGGTCGTTGTGATGGGACTCACTGAGTCAGTAGCTGAGAAGGAGAAAAGGGATAGGTCGGTCGTTGTGATGGGACTCACTGAGTCAGTAGCTGAGAAGGAGAAAAGGGATAGGTCGGTCGTTGTGATGGGACTCACTGAGTCAGTAGCTGAGAAGGAGAAAAGGGATAGGTCGGTCGTTGTGATGGGACTCACTGAGTCAGTAGCTGAGAAGGAGAAAAGGGATAGGTCGATCGTTGTGATGGGACTCACTGAGTCAGTAGCTGAGAAGGAGAAAAGGGATAGGTCGGTCGTTGTGATGGGACTCACTGAGTCAGTAGCTGTGAAACCCAGTGAAAGAGTGGCAGATGACATGGCGAAAGTCGTCTCCATGCTTGATCTCGCTGAGGTGGAGCACTCTCCGGCTACCGTATTCCGAATGGGAGTGAAGACGGATTCGCGCCCCCGTCTCCTTAAGGTAATCTTCCACACTCGAACTGCCCAATCCCTGTTCCTTGCTAAATCCTGTGCCCTTTCCACCCAATTCCCATCGGTCTCGATTCGCCCTTCCCTCACCAAAGCGGAGAGAGAAGCGGCATATCAACTGCGACAGAAGAAGAGAGCACTCAAGTCTGAAGGAAAGGACGTTCTGATCTACGCGGGTTCGATCATCGAGAGAGGTCAACTGGAAGCGATGAAGAAGCAGCTTCGCTCTTCTCGCTCCCAGTCTCGTCCACGCCGTCCTCGCACACCTGCACCGTCATCTTCCTCTCAGCCCGAGTCCATCTTCAACATTTCCTCTCTACTGGCCCCTCAGACCACCACTACTCCTAATGCCACTACTGGTCCTTTTTAGCTCGGCCCGAGCTAGCGACATATTCCTTATCTTGCCATTATTACAACATCCGATCGATCGTAAATAAGCTTGATTCATTCCGTACTTTCCTCATGTCATCTCAACCATATATCGTATTCCTTACCGAGACTTGGCTCTCTCCCAAAATCCCTTCCTCTCTGATTATCGGTTCACTACCGTACACCGTTCTTCGATCCGATCAATCATCCCGTGGAGGTGGAGTATGCATTCTCCTTCGTGATTACCTGTCGTATTCTACCGTATCCCTCCCCTCCTCTGACCATGAGATTACATGCATCGACTTATTCCATTCATATGCCTACATCAGACTCTGTCTAGTCTACCGTCCCCCCAGTTACTCTCTTCCTAAGACCGAATCACTTATTTCTTGCCTATCTGATATTCATGCCTCGTCTCCCCATCCTATTATTATTACCGGTGATTTCAATTCCGATTCCCAATGTTCCCATCCCAACCCCATTGATAGAATATTCCGTGATTTCATCTATTCTGCTGATCTTTCTCACCTTAATGTAACTCCCACGCGCGGCTCTAAATGTATCGATTGGGTATTAGGTAACGATCCGTCCCTTATCCCGAGCATCTCAATCATTCCTCCCTTTCCATCTTGTGATCATTCTGGCTTATCCTTCACCCTCAATTCTCCCCAATCTCCTTCTCTCCCTTCCAAAATACGTGACTTTTCCCGTGTTGATTTCTCTGCTCTTTCCTCCCATCTTGATTCCATTGATTGGTTCTCTCTCTTCCGTGATTGTCCTGATATTGATTCTGTTTATACCAATTTTACTTCTACTATTCATTCTGCAATTGACACGTTTGTTCCCTACCGTACTCCTCGTCCTCCAACTCTCTCTTATCCCCCTCACATTATCCGCCTAATTCGTCATCGAGATGCTTTGTTCGCTAAAATTCACTTTCCCAATGTTAGATCCCTTTTTGACCAATGTAGCAGAAAGCTCTTGTTTGAAATCGACAAATGGACCCGATACTCTACCCGTAAAAAGCTATCCCGTGTAAAAGATTTGTACCGTCATGTTTCCTCCCTAACTAAGCCCAAACTCTCCATTCCTGAACTAGTCTCTCCTATGAACGTACCTGTGTATGATAGTCTTTCTAAGGCCAATCTCCTTGCTACCGAATTTGCTTCTCACTTCACTCTTGACGACGGTTGTCTCCCCTCACTCTCATCTTCCCCCATTCCTCCCTCTCTCGCTTTATTCACGTTCTTTCCTCATGAAGTATTTAAATCACTGCGTAAATTGTCACCCACTGGTTCCACTGGCCATGACGGTATTCCCCAAATTATCTTCTCCAAATGTGCTCATGCTCTCTCCATTCCACTCGCTGACATTTTCAACCTTAGTCTCATCTCTGGTACCGTACCTTCTGCCTGGAAACACTCTCTCATCACACCTATTCCAAAACCTGGCAAAGACAGCAAACTCCCCTCTTCGTACCGACCTATCTCTATTATTTCTCCTGCCGCAAAAACCATGGAACGCTTAATTAAAGATCATCTCAATTGTCACCTTTCCCGCTACAACATCCTCCCTTCCAATCAGCACGGTTTCCGTTCTGGTGCTAGTGTTGTCACGAACCTATTGACTTGCCAAAATGACTGGTCCCTTGCGCATTCCAATAAACTTACCACTGATGTTGTATACATTGATTTTACTCGAGCCTTCGATGTTGTTCCTTATCCTAAATTGCTTACTTGTCTCTCTCACCTCGGTATACATTCCAATTTGCTTTCCTGGCTTCAATCTTTCCTCACTGATCGTATATTCTCTGTCCGTTTCGCTTCTGTTATTAGTGACTCCTTCCCTATCCTGTCCGGTGTTCCTCAAGGCAGTGTCCTCGGACCCATTCTCTTCTCAATCTACCTATCCGACCTTTCTCGTGTACTATCTAAATTCCACAATGTTACCGTACAATCTTACGCTGATGATGTCAAGTTGTATGTTTCCTATAACAAGTCCACCAAAGCTAGTGTCACTGCTGAATTTCAATCTGCACTCGATTGTCTATTCACGTGGGCCCAATACAATCAGTTGTCATTATCTGCTTCCAAATGTTCTCATATTCGCATTGGCTCAAAACAGCTTTCCCCCCGTTATCAGATTGATTCCTTTGTTTTACCACTCGAAAATAATGTACGTGACCTAGGTGTACAAGTTCGTTCCGACCTCAAATGCTCTTCCTCTATTAAAATTCGTGCCCAAAAAGCCACCTCTAAATTGTTCCTTCTACTCAAAGCTCTTCCTTTTAATTGTCCATCAATCCTCATTCGTAGTTATTCGTAGTCTACAGATTTCATTACATATTGCACCTGTGTGCAAGAAACCGAAGAGTTCCCCTGTGAGAAGAGAAAATCGAGTGAACCTCGTACAGGGTGATTTACCGGAAGATCTGGAGAGATTTGAAACGGACGTGATCATGAATGGCAAAGTGATCAGAATGACCGTCGACACTGGGTCCGATATCACTCTGATCTCTGATTCCACTTGGAGAGAAATTGGTGCACCCGAGAGAAAGGAACAGGATGCGTTCCCCAGATGTGCAAATGGCACACCCCTGAGCCTATCGGGAAAATGTCATCTCACACTCGTTTTGAATGGAAGTGTAGCTCAAGGCAGTGTGTACACATCTGTTGAGTCAGAAAATCTGATGGGAAGAGATTTCATTACGACTTTCTTCCGATTGATCCCGAAAGTTGTGAATGTCAACATGGTAAAGAGTGATGATTCATATGTGAATTGGATCAAAGGAGAATATAGTGAAATCTGTAGAGAAGGATTGGGAATGTGCGAAAAGGCAAAGGCTATTTTCTGTTTGAAAGAAGGATCGAAGCCTATATTCTGCAGAAGAAGAGAAGTTCCTTTGGCACTCCTCCCCAAAGTCGATGAAGAGATCGATAGATTGCTCGCTATGGAAGCTATCGAGCCAGTGGATTATCTCGAGTGGGCAGCACCCATTTTGGTAGTTCTCAAGCCGAACGGGAAGCTGAGAGTATGTGTCGATTTTTCGACGGGACTGAATGCTAGTCTCGAACCGAATAACCATCCGTTGCCACTGATGGCTGAGATTTTCACTCGACTGGAAGGGTGTACCCTATTCAGCCAGATCGATCTGAGTGACGCGTATCTGCAGATTCCGGTGGATGAGCAGTGTAGAAATTTTCTCGGAGTGAGCACTCATCGAGGATTATTCCGATTCAAGAGATTGCCATTCGGAGTGAGTGTAGCTCCCGGAATATTCCAGAAAACAATGGATACGATGCTGGCCGGATGTGAGAATTCCCAAGCATACCTGGATGATGTGGTGATTGGTGGGAAAACGAAAGAGATTCATGACAGAAATCTGAAGAAAGTACTGGAAAGAATCAAAGATTACGGTTTTCGTATCCGTCCTGAGAAGTGCTCATTCGGAATGAGCAAGATCAAATATCTTGGATTTGTAATTGATCAGGCGGGAAGAAGACCCGATCCTGCGAAAGTGAAGGCTGTGAGAGAAATGCCCCAGCCACAAGATCAAGGATCATTGCGGAGTTTCTTGGGTATGGTGTCCTATTATGGTCCATTCATTGACGGAATGCACAGGATACGAGCTCCTCTTGATAACCTCCTGAAAGATGATGTTGAGTGGATATGGTCGAGTGAATGTGAGAGATCATTCAAGGAAATAAGATCAATTCTGGCATCTGATCTCAATCTGATTCATTACGATCCTCAGAAGGAATTGGTGCTCGCAGCTGATGCGAGTGAGAAGGGCATCGGAGCAGTGATTGCGCATCGTATTAATGGGAAATTGATGCCGATTGCCCATGCTTCAAGATCGCTCAAGGATGCGGAGATAAAGTATGCTCAGATCGAGAAAGAAGGGCTCGCCCTCATTTTTGGAGTGACCAAATTCCATAGATACCTATTTGGAAGGAGATTCGTGATGCAAACGGATCACAAACCACTGTTGTCGATTTTCGGATCGAAGGATGGAATTCCTGTGCATACAGCAAGAAGGCTGTTTCATTGGGCTACAATATTACTCGGATATAATTTCTCGATGGAATATATCAATACGGACAGTTTCGCGTATGCGGATGCGTTGTCTCGTTTGATTTCTGATTCCAGAGATGATCGAGATGAGGAAAAAGTGCTTGAGGAAGTGGAAACTATGGTTGTTAGAATGATCAGTGCAAGCATTGAGAAGTTGCCAGTGACGGCAAAGGATATCAGAGAGGCTCTTTCGGGAGATCCTCTGTTGTGTCGAGTGAGAGATTTCCATCTCACAAGATGGCCTGATGAGAGCAAAATGCGAAAGGATCGTGATTACGAGAAGATCAAGTCGTTCTTCCAGATGAGAAAAGTGATATCAGTCGTTGATGACTGTCTTATGGTGAACAATCGAGTGGTTGTTCCCCACTCAATCAGAGAGAAAGTACTTCGGATGCTTCATTCTGGACATCCAGGTATCGTGAGAATGAAGTCGATAGCCAGGCAGGCGTGCTACTGGTATCGCATGGATCAAGACATCGAGAAAGTGGTGCTCACTTGTGATCAGTGCGCACAGGCGCTCAAGAGACCGATCAAAATTCCGCTCGAACCATGGCCTAAAGCTGCGGAACCATGGGAAAGAATCCACATGGATTATTGTGGGCCGGTGGAAGGAAAGTACCTCCTGGTGATTGTGGATTCACTATCGAAGTGGCCTGAGATTGTTGTTACACCGTCGATGACGGCAGGTGCAACCATTCGAATTTTGAATGAGTCAATTGCCAGAAATGGGCTGCCAAGAATGATTGTAACTGACAATGGCACTCAGTTCAATTCCGATGCATTCAATCGGTACTGTCGGGGAAGAGGTATTTCTCATGTGAACACACCGACTTACCATCCCCAGAGCAATGGGCAAGCGGAAAGATTTGTGGACTCAGTGAAGAGAAGTCTACTGAAGCAGAAGGGAGAACGGTCTCTCGAGGAGGCACTGCAACTGTTTCTGTACAATTACAGAAAGACTCCGAACCCTCAGTGTGATGGGAAGACACCGAGTGAGATAATGTTCGGAAGGAATATTCGATCTGAGATTGATCTAATGGCTCCGATCAAGGTGTTCGATGGGAAAGATGATCGAATTAATCGAATGAAAGATCAATTCGATAAGAAACACGGAACGAGGGCAAGAACGTTCAAGATAGGAGATCAGGTCTTGTATGATATGCAAGTGGCCCCTAATGGTAGAAAGTGGACCATGGGCACCGTGGATGGTCGAATCGGAAAGACCATGTATGAAGTGAAGTTGGAAGATCGTACTGTGCGAGCTCACGCTAATCAGTTGAGACAGAGAATGTCATCTGATCGGGAAATGGAATATCTGAATGAACCAGTGATTGAGATCACGGGTTCTGAGGTCAGAAATTCGTTGGTTCAAGAGGAACCAAATCTGCTGAGCGACGACGTCGACGACGAGATGGATGCGACTACTGCCGTGGAGACTCAATCGATCAACGACATCGCCAATGATGACAACGTCGCCCCGAGAAGATCAACGAGAGTGCGTGCACAACCGAAGCGACTCAATGTCAACTTCAAGAATAAGACATACGACGAAGAATAATTCCCCGACCAAAGTGCTTCGATCGTGGCCCCATTGTTATTTGATTCACAGTAATTGACTGTATTATTGCTCAGATTCTCCCCAAGTTCGAATCTTGGAGGGAGGTGTTGTATCGAGGGACGCTCCCTCTCCCCTCTAGTCAATTACCATATCGACGACGTGCGATTCAGCCGTCTCCCCACTCCCCTGTCTAGCAACTGTCTGGTAATTTCATTAGCATACGCACTTTACATAATTACCATCTCTCTCTCCCCTCTCGAGCGCTTGCTCGTCCTTCTTGTCTGTACAGTCGTCCCGACTGGTTGTTGCTGATAAAGCTCTCTTTCTTTATTCCTTGAGTGAGAACAGACCAACTACATAACACAAAGCATATGTTCTTCCCTTGCTAGACTTTGCCTCTCCCTTTTGGAATCCTCATTATTCTATTGATATTGCCACCCTTGAGAAAGTCCAACATATCTTCACTCGCCAAGTCTTTTATCGCTGTTTTCCTTCTCCTGACTATCCCCTATCCCTCCCCTCATACTCCGATCGTCTCAAAATACTTGGCCTGCGCGCGCTTACCGAGAGGAGAGTCATAGGTGATCTTTGTATGACTCATTTAATTATGACTGGAAACACAATTATTCCTCGTTCTCTATTCTATGTATACAAGCCACAACGCGACAGAACTTCTTCCTTCGGAATCCACAAAGAGCTCACCACGAGCACTCCACGATACCATTCATTTCCACTCAGAACAGCACGATGGTACTCCCAACTCCCTGTCACAATACGCACTGCCCCAAATATCAGAGTATTCAAGCGTAGACTTGCTGCACACCCCATTATCGCTGACCTTTCCAAACTCCCCTAATACAGGAGAGTTCCCCCCCCACCTCCAGTTATATCCACCTCAAATGCCATTAATATCGTCGCGCCTCGGGCGTAGATAAATTATTATTATTATTTCAGTATCGAACTCTTCTCTCATGTTTTCTCTTCTCTGATCTCTCTTCTCTCATCTTCGTCATTTTCATTCTTCTTATTTTCTTCACTACTGATCTTCAATCGGGAAAGATGAGAATCGTCTATTGGGTATGTGAATTGGACCGTCAAGAATTATGCTAGGGATCAAAATGAAATGGTCGGTTGAGGATAATGAGACAATTTAAAATGACCACTAGAGTTATTCAAAGATTTCACGTACTTCTCATTTCGTGAAAAGCGGAAAGAATACATTGAGTTATCTAATGATGGATGATTGATTTGAAAACGAAAAAAACTTTGTAAACTTTTTTAAATGATTCTATTTTTTTTGTCATGAACTCTCTTTTTTTGAGGTCCTAATTGCCCTCGGTTGTCTCTATTTCATCATATCAACTCATCTTCTCGTATTCCTTCTTCTTCCTTATTCTTCAACTCTTTCCAATTCCTCTCATTCTCTACTGGATAGATCGATTCCTCACAATCCCGGAGGTGAGAATTGCATTAATTTAATATAATTTCATAATATAATTTGTTGACAGGGCTGCAACAAATGGAAAATCGATTTGGATGCACATTCGATCTCAATCTCTACGCGGCATTCCAAAGAAGAGCCAATCCTAAGGTGAGATCGAGTTCATCTTGTGACTATATGATTACGATTACTTGATTATATGTTACCTAATCTTGTAATAATTTGAGAATACATGTGATGATTACATCGAAGATTCTTTCGTCCCTGATGTTCTTCTTTTCTTCCTTCTCTTCATTCGACTTATTCCCTTCGTTATCTTCATTCTTCTCATCATCAAACGAACTCCACTCTCTGAAGCTCTCGCCCAATTCATGGAGAATAGAAAATCCACTAAGAGTCAACCACCTAAACGGTTAGCCCCACTACTTATTCTTCTCTTTCGATATTATCTTCTGATCTCCTGTTGTGAGAGAACTTATTCGAATACGGGCTAGTTCGTAGGGGGTTTCATCAAGATAAACTCATTTTCTTCCAGATTGTACATCAAAAAGCAACATTATAGAAACAATACGCTGGACTATACCAAGTCCCCCGGTGCGTCTGTACTCAAAGACACGTGAGTTATCCTTCTTTCCTCCTCATACTCCATTATGTTCCTTCTGTCTGAATGGGTGATTAGTGCGTGTCTTCCATTCAGTCGATCATCAATTGCAATCGTTCCTCCAATTGCTCCTTCCCCTGGAATAGATCATTCAATAAGGTCATCTCACTCATTCATTCGCTCACTGCTTTGCTTTGTTCAGTCCACTGTCGCTTATCACTAACTCGCTATCGCTTCCTCTAAACAATGAGATCGGGTTGATGAGTTCAAGGATGATCGTCCCTATTTCAGTTACAACAATGCAGCGTATCTGGCCACGAGTGGACTAAACACTTCAAGGAGCAGCGAATTATCGAGGATTGAAGATATCGACCTATTCAAGTGAGTTACCTCTCTTTCTCAAATAAATAATGAATAGAACGATAATTGATGTACTCATTTGCAGGGGTGCGACTCACTACCACAGTGGGAGTATAATGTCCGATGTATGATTATGTATCCATTGCCTTTCTCCTTTTGTCTTTCACTGATCTCCCCATGATTTCTCGCTCACATTTCATTGCCTCAGAACAACCTCACGAATCACATTTTATGTGCTCAATTGAAGATAATAAAGAATTTAATATTTTGAATCGTCACAGAATAAGTGATTGTAGATACATCATTTGTGAACATGCAAAAGTGTGGCTTGGGACTACGCCCGTTCAAGATTCCTTTTCAACTGTGTTAGACTTTACAAAAGTGAAGATCTGAATAAGATTGCAAGGATTGAACAGACTACATTCTGGCATTTATGTTTAATCATTGATTCAGGAAGAGTAAACTAAAAAGTCTCCTTCATCTCATATCTAATTCGTACTAGTAGCCACTCTCTCATTGTGTGCTTACTATGAAGCCTGAGAAAAAAGAGAGATATTTGCCCTTCTTTTCTTCATGTTCGTCCTTTTTGAGAGGCGGAGCAACAGAGAAGTAGCCAACAACTGCACGAAAGTAGTAAAAGGATCATCTTCCTTGTCAACCATAGCAATACACCATCAGGAGTCTTCTATGATACCACTAATTATTATCTTCTTCATTCTACCAGTGGGAATTTATTCTCAGGTAAGCTCCGCTTTTATTATTCATCTCCTATCTATTCTTTCTATTCACGAGTTTAATACAAATGGTTCGCATTGAAGTGACTTTTGAAGAGACAAAAATCTCTTAAAAATGAGTTCGCATTCTTAAAAAAAGCAAAAACCACCTGACATGTGGCTAAATATGGAGAGGGGAAGGTGAATGATTAATTAGAATAAACAATGAAGAAATGAAGCAAAGAAGCGGAGGAGTCGTACAATGAAATTAGTGCATCTATTCTAGGAAATATTAGGAAAGGGAAGAAAAGTGATTTCAGTGTGTGAACACTGGTGGCTGCATTCCGACATGTCAATGTAACTGTATGAACTCGTGTACCCCCTCTAATGGTTTGACTATGTGTCAGGTATATCAATGCACAAAATAGATAAAAGGCATTGATAATTGCAGCCTGCATGTACACAATCATGTCTATCAGCCTGTACCTTCTCTTCATCAACTCCCTCTCCTCCCCCTCCTCCTTCCCCTTCCCCTTCCACCTCTCTTACCATCCTTCTTCCTCCTACTTCTGGAATATGTCTCCCCTATTGTGAATCGTATTGCAATACAGGCTGTACAGCCACAGGGTATTCCTCCTCTCTCTTTCCCCTCCTTCATCATCCTCATTCAGATCTCTTCCTCCTTCACAGTGTACTCCTTCATGTTCCAATGCTTGTTTCACAGCCTGCAATATGAATGGGACAGCTCCCTTTCCAGGTTAGTCCTACCTCAGTCCTCTTGTTCAATTCGCTCATTGTAGGTCCGATCTCTCTGACAGTCCGTTTCACTGATACATCAGTGTACACAACTCCTTCTTCTCTTTCTCTTCAACGAGATCAACCAATCACTTCCACTAACTGCATGACCACTTGTCAGGTGCAATATCCATCTCCCTAGATCAAGTAGTGATTTCACCCGTTCAGAATTCATGTTCACTCGCGTGTCCTCCATCTGTGATCACTGTTGAGTGCAGAATGAGTTGTGCTGAGACGTGTCCGTATCTCTGCCAGGTAAGAATAAATATCTTCTAACGGAAGAGAGATACCCTTCAAGGTGGCGACTGTCCCTCCCTCCACATCCACTACTACATCGACTACTACAACCACTACTCCTGCCCCTACAACGACTACTCAAGTGAGAATCATCTCTTCCCTTCCACTGTCTATTCCTCTTTTAGTCTCGATCTCAATGTCTCTACACATGTTCAACTGGCTGCATCAATTCATGCACTCTCATTCCATTTAATCTCTGCATTGTTCGTTTTCCTTCCTCCTTTCTCTCTTATCTTTTCCTTCCTTCTTCAGAATAGTTGTGCTCCCACGTGCAATAATGTGTGTATAATGGCTATCCCGATCCCTTTGACTACTACGTCTTCAACGACGACAACGACAGCAGTCCCCACTACATCTACTCCTATTCCCACGTGTGTACTGCAGGTGAAGAGATAATATATTCGATTGAAGAATGGGACTCTTCAAACTAATTATCTTCATTTTCAGTGTACAAACATATGTCTTCTTGCCTGTTCAACAACATTCGTTCCCGCATGTGGTAATTCATGTCAACCTCAATGCATTCGAGCATGTCAACTCATTCCCATCTATCAGGTATCTCACTTCTCTCATTCATCTTCTCAAATAGTTCATTTAGCTCGTTACTGCATCGTCTTCTAGTTCATCTAACACGTTAGTTACTCAAATGATCAGTCAATGAATCCAACGAATCTCTCTCTTCAGTCCCCTTCCCACTCCAATTCTCTCTGCATGTCCATCAGTATGCCAACCCCTCTGTCTTCCCTCTTGTGGGACATTCAATGATGGTATTATCGTCACTCCTTCTCCTCCTCAGGTATCCTTCTCTTTCTCCCTCCCTCTTCATCTCTTCCTCTTCCAGACAGGAATAACTCTGGCAACTCCTCAATGCCTTCGTTCATGTGAATCAGCTTGTTTAGCTCAATGTCGAAGAGTGCGAACTTGTATGGGACCGTGTCAGACCAATTGTTATCAATCCATTTGTCCTAATTCAATCGTCACGATCAATGTAAGTGGAAAACGATGATTCATTCAATTCCAGTAGATACATTCTTGCCTTTTGCCTTTCTTTATTTGTGTCTTTCGTGTTTAACATGTGATATAAATGCATTTTCGATTAATTTTCTTTATTTCCATCCATTGGTCTCATCTTTCTTCTCTCTAGTAATAGTACTTGTATGTATAAGGTCGACCAAGGGAATCAGCCATCATTCGAACGATTGCCACTAACATAATGAGAAACATCTCGTATCCAGCTGATGTTTGCTGCAAAGAGATTACTGTATCGATTGAAGTTCAATGGGTCAGATGATGGGTCATACACTCACTTCGGGGGTTCGAATCTCTCCGAGAATGAACATAAGCATAAGAGTTGTCACAGCGAGAGTAGTCAGATGGGAATAGATATTGAGAAGAGAAAGGGAATTGAATGAGAAGAAGGCTGCTCCGAAGAGAAGTGACGAGAGACCGAAACAACCAAGAGAAACTGAGAGACGACGATCAAATCCTGCTCTTAGAATCTAAATGAATGAAGATTACGGTATAAAGGGAGGGAGGCTACAGTACCTGATAGGAGAATGCAAGACAGAGAGGAAGAAGAGGAAGAGTGAGAACATGATGGAAATAATCAAGAGGGAACAGAGATCCAAGCATTATTCCCATATTCAAAGAGTAAAGAAGAAGAGAACGACGAGTCTCTACATTGTACTGTAACCCTTCCATTGAGATACGGTAGTCAGATGGGTCATACCTCAAACTTCTCTGCCTTCAATTTCATTCTCATGAAGATAGGAAGGACCACAATGGCCAGAATCATAGTTCCATGTCTGCCGAATAGATAGGGGAAGATACCAGGGAAGATAAAAGTGCCAATGAGAACTCCTGAAGAGAAGAGATTACGGTAGGAGGGAATATGGTATCCTCACCAAGATTGGAGGCACACATTAGGAAGGATACCCATACGAGGGCATTCAGAATTTGACAAGTAGGAGTCATCGTTACATCCTGAAGAAGGAGAGGATTATTGTAGGGTATACGGTAGATGAATGGGTCAGATTCGTACATTGACAGTTAGAATCTTCTTGATTCGTTCGGTCTGCCAATTCAATTTCTTGTATGCATCTCTTATCCAAGATGGAATCGAATAGACACAATTCAAGAGATCCAATACTGTAGCAGATACCTCGCTCGTGTACTGTAAATTAGATTACGGTAGAATGACGAGAAGATGAAGAACAGAAGAGTAGATGAATATAGGGGAAGGAGGAGGAAAGGCGTACTTCATGATCGACTTCGTTTTTGCCTGCTTGATCTCTGGATCGTTTCCCGTTCGCTCTTCGCTCCTTAAATTTATTTTCTTTTCCATAATCTTCTTCTAAGAAATCACCTGATATTCAGCATCCACTCTTAGTTTGGCCTTATCGATCGCATCAATATCTCCTTCGGTGAGAGGAGGAGCACATTCACCGAAATACACAGTGTATTTCGCTTTATTTGAGGAACATTCCTGTAAATGATCAATGTGCACTCCTTATCTATGTACGCAATTCGTACTCACCTTCAGGATATATACAACAAGCATTATTCTGGGCATATCGCTTAGGTGGTCACCAACAATTGGAAGGTTCATCTTGCGATACAGCTTGCGGAGTGGTTCCAAAGTGATTCTTGATAGAAGAATTAGCTGTAATTCTCTGGTTAGTTTTATCGACATTTTTTTGTTGAACTACCCAAAGCAAAACCATGGGTTTTGGAAACTGCTTCCCCAAGTAAGCTTCGTATTGAACCTTAACACTTGAATTTATTTAAATACAACAAAAATATCTAACTTCGTTCGTATCTCTTCTTGCCTTAGACTTCTTGGGATCAATCATTTCGGTAAGTCCTGCACTTAGATCCTGCACTTAGAATCTAAATGAATGAAGATTACGGTATAAAGGGAGGGAGGCTACAGTACCTGATAGGAGAATGCAAGACAGAGAGGAAGAAGAGGAAGAGTGAGAGATAGGCGACGAACTGGGAAGAGGGTTGGGTTACCTGATAAACACAGTCCAACTGATCGAGTCGAATGACGAAGGATGGAATAAAAAGTGAAGAACGAGGCGATTCGAAGCCTGTGTGATATATAAAGGTTTAATTGAAATGTATTATTAAATTATTATTCGAAATTGAATTCAATATGTAAAAAACTAGAAAAATGCAATAAAATAGTGAAATTGGACAGCTGCATTCTAACTGGTGATTTTTTTGCATTCCTTAGAAAAGCAATTGACAATGAGACAATTCTCCGTCAAACACATTCTTTTCACGTCGAAACACGTGAAGACACGGAAAGGTACGATATAAGAGAAAGGCGATTCGCGAAAAGATAAGCAGCGTCGAAGCTAGATTTCGGATATTGTTTGCGTTCCTCCAGGCCCTCTTTGAAGAGTGCTTCACGTAGAATTTCGGTCGGTCTGAAGCAGAAGGAAAGATAATCCGTCCTGAAATTGCCTATGTTCTTGGTCAAGTCCAATCACCAGTCGCTACTAAACAACTGAAGGTGAGTGAACTATTTTTGATTATTTTTGCATTTTTGAAAATTTGAGATATTGGTGGTAGCGAGAATTCTATACAGGATCGTCTTCTCCTGTCGAGTGAGAACTGCATGGTTCGTCATGAGTGTGCAGAGGCATTGGGAGCCATTGCGAATGAAGAATGTGTGAAAATACTCGAGGAATACTCTAAAGATAATGAGGTGACCCCTATTACATTTCAAGAATTGAATAGATCTACATAATCGATACTGATAGTCTATCTTTACAGCGAGTAGTTCGCGAGAGTTGTGAAGTTGCATTGGATATGGCAGATTATGAACAGAGTGGGGCATTCCAGTATGCAGGAGCATCCCATTGACAATTATGCAGAATGGTTTTTTTACAGCGTACGATCTTGTATTCAAATAAATAAATAGTTTATCGCAGTGATTTTCGAGGTATTCGAACATTGAATCTCTCTATTGGAATGAATCTCATTATTCAGAAGGAAAGGAGGAATGATTAGAATAAGAGAGAGATCGAAATATTAACAATTTGCCCGTTAGACGAACGAGATTCTACTGTGATCCATTTGGTTGTTTGGATAATGAAGAGAAAGAAAATATTGGAAGTGGATTATGACTAGAAGAAACGATGGACAGAGATAAATGTGAATGATGGTGACTAGATGGAAGGGAAGAGACTAGACTAATCAATACTTATCGAACACAAATCGATAGTTCTCTGTAGTTCCTTCGATTGACTTCTGTAGTCCAGTTCCACTTGTTTTGTATGGGGGAAAGGCAGATCGTGCAATTGTTCCTGCTGTGAAAGGAGAAGAATACGCTGGATTGAAGAAACCCGTTGTTGCCTGGAAGAGAATTGATGAAGACTGAAGAGAGAGAGAGTAAATTGAATACCGGGAAGGTCGAAGGAATAAATGATCGATATTGTGCACTCCATGCAAGAGGATCGGAATGAAGAGATCTCATTGGAGATGAGAAATAATCTGTTGATTGTGTTCCATTCTGAGGTTGAAGAGCTTGTGTGATACCTCCAATACAGAAGAGATTGGTCGAGAACACCTCAAATAAGTCATAAAGAGTACTTACCATTGAAGTCGAACTTATATGCGTATCTCTTTCCATGGACTTTACACATAATATTCTTATCGTAATAATATCTTAGTGCTCGTGACATTTTATCGTAATTCATATTCGGCTTCGACTTTCTCTCTCCCCATTTCCTGAAGTGAGAATAGTGAATAAATGAGATGAAATCTCTTCATACTTGGCAACTTCATCGGGATCGACGAGTTTGAATTCTCCTTGAGTTCCTTCCCATGTAATATATTGACTATTTCTACTATCAGATAGTAATTCGAGAAGAAACTGCCACAATTGAGTTTGACCACTTCCGGAATGAGCAAATCGAGACGAAAGAGGACCAAGAATCTGATACGGATCTGAAAAGAAATAAAGAATTATTATCATATATTTCCATCCATTCTTTCATAGTACAATCTTTCAGTGAAGATTCACTATTGAAATCATTTCCATTCGGGTGATATAAGGGAGGAATCTGTTCAGTAGAAAGAAAGACATCATGAGTGTAGAGGGAGGAGGAGAATACAAAGGATGAGTAATTGGGTCGATTGAATTGACTGCTTTGATTGAGAGAGAGACAGACTTCATCTAATTGTGACGACTGCTTCTCTTCTCTTAGAGAGAGAGAGAGAGAGAGAGAGAGAGAGAGAGAGAGAGAGAGAGAGAGAGACAACACTACCGTATCTCCCTTATTCTCCCACTATAATTACTGTATCGACTATTGAACATGGTTGATTGGACTGACAAATGGATTATAATAACAGGTGGTGTGATTCTAAGATTGAGTGAGTCTCTCCTTTCCCACCTGTGGTCTATGACAGTAAGTACCCTAAGGGGTGAAGCCTATCCTTGACCAGTGAGAGAGAGAAAGAGAGAGAAGGGCATCATTTGGATGTGTTAAGTGGTACCGATAAAGAGTAGCAGGTGTCATGAATGCTTCTCTCTCTCTTTGACCTCATCCTTCCCAATTAAGAATATCCTCAATGAGATCTCTCAATTGTTTCCATCTCTTCTCTTATGTAAGAGTGTCTGATCGAGTAGTCTTTTATGCCCCAAAGGAGCTTAGACCCCTCTCTTCTCCCCATCCATGTAATATTCCCTCTCGTCTCTCTTACATCGATAATAGCCCTCCCGACTATTATAATCTCCGCTCTCTCTTCTCTTTTCTCTTTCCCGCACCCACTGAGTATCAATCTCATATACGGTAGCTCCCGTTCTCAATAAACAAAACTAGTCGAGAATAGAGAAGACGACTTGTAATTCAATTGAAATCTGCATTCTCGTTATTCACAACAACGAAAGTAGAAGGGAATCTCTCGTAGATCAAAGAGAGGACTAAGGGAGGAGGATGTCATCCGATATTCAGTCTTGACTCCATAGGGAAAGAGGGTGTCACCACTCAGCCGGGAAATTCGAGCAGTCCCACAGCCGTCAAATAGAAATCTTCCCTCTTTTCCTCACCTGGTTGACCGAAGGAATTCGTCATGGAAGCTGTCGTATTACATGATGAAGGAAGACGAAACGAATTCACTGACTGAAAAGATCAAAGATCAGATTAAAGGACAGATGGGGAAGAGTAATGAAGTAATCGTACATGATCATCCTTTGGAATGGAATCAGAAGAAACAGAGATGAATGGGACGACTGCAGATGAAGTTGAAGCTGAGACTCTGAAGGGAGGACAAGACGAGAATGAAGACATTCCTCCCAATTGAGAATGAATCTGAAGAGAAAGAGAAGTGATGAAGAGAAAGGAAGAAAGGGAATGACCTACCTGTTCATTCTCTTTTGGTGTCGTCGGACTGGTTGAATTGGGAGATGGATGAAGAGATAGATTCATTCCTGAAATAGGAGGGAATTCATGGGAGAGGAAAGGTAGGAAGGAGGGAAGGAGGGGATGCTTCCCCCTTGGAAAGACTGAATTCAATCTGATTTCCCCTGTCCATACAAAGAAGAGAGAAGCGGAAAAAGCAAGAAGATGATTCGACTTGAATAAGAATGAAGAGCGAACGGGAATGAAGTTGAGAGAGAGAGAAGAAGTCAATGAAAACAGACCAAGATGGAAAAGAAACCTGGTTCGTACTGTATTCCTATACTACATCTTCCTGTATCTACAGTACCACTACAGTATCCGTACAGTTCTCCTACAGTATGAATACTGTACTCGTACCATTGATGGGAGGTATGGGATGAAGTGTCGTCGCCGTCTTAGGAGATCCATTCCCATTGTAGATAGAATGAGTGAGTTGTGTAAGTGAAGGAGACTGGAAGAGAGAGAGAGAGAGGTTGAGACAGGAAGACAATTAGAAGGAAGAGTCGAATACATCTTCTTCTTCTTACCTCGAGTGAATCAACGACGAAAGGTTGAAAGAGAAGAGAATCATTCTTCGAAAGACCTTCCGCTTTTGTGTCCATACCGGATTCTGAGACTTCCTTCCCCTATCGAATCCCCTCTTTCCTTCCCTTCCATACAGAAGGGGCGGAGTCAAGAATGGGCGTGGCCAACCAATGAGAGATCTCTTCCCATCCTCTCTCTATTGTTCTATCCTCTCATTACTGCTTAGTAGAACGAACATCATGCAAACATTCTTTACTTTTTCAACTTTGATGGATCCGGCAATAAAATTCCTTCGTAGAAGTATCTCCTTCCTTCTCTCTCTTCACTCTCTTATTGACACCCTCAATTAGCACCACCGTAATCCCCCCTCCCCCTCCCTCTCCTTCTCTCTCCCTCCTCTCATAAATCATTATCCTCTCATCCTACCGTATTCATTTCATTCCTCACCTCATCTCTTCTTCCATTTCCTGTGAAAGGAAGCTTATCAAATTGAATCTCTCGTCCGACTTCATTTCACTTAACTTCCGTTAGTGTGAATGACGAAAGATGAGATCGATGGAAGGGGATAATATTATTATTCAACTTCATTCAAACAGACCTTTTAGGGGGGGGGGAGGTCATTTTGAAAAGGGACTAAACATTTTTGAAGTTGTAGGCTAGATACTTGTAACTTAATGTATTTAACATAATAACAGCTGTATCTAATCGTTAAGTTCTTCGGGCATCAGCATTTTGGAATATTCCTAGTGTATATTCCATTATTCGTAATCTTAGAAAGATTAGATCTTTCTCTACCTCCCTCTCCACCTTCTCCCTTGCTTCATCCCATTTATCCACTCCATTCATCTTTCAATCGAGAATGGATTGAAAGACAGATTAATGGGAAACAATTTGAAGAGGGAAATAAAATTTAAAAAAGGTTATGAACTTCGAGGGAGTTGGCATCTCTAAGATATATTCGCGGTACATTTTTAGATGACTCGATCATGAATTTTCCATGTTTTGTGTCGTTCGGTAGGGCGGAACAGCCGAGGGATGTAAGGCAGTGACGAATCGAAAGGCATCGTGTTTCACCCCCCCCCCCTCCTAAACTTGTATCTCTCCAGTGGATACGACTGCACCATCTCTTGATTTGGAAGCACTTCCCCTCTTCATTCGGTACTTCCGTTTGTTCAATGGTGACAACTTGATAAAAGACTAAGTCGGATAAGACAAAGGAATCCCGGAGAGTAACGGAAATAAACAGAATGATGACACTCTCCCGCGAGGAATGAAAGTGAGGGAAAGGATGAGATCAAAGGATGGGTAACACTTTCTATTTGTACTTAACCTGTCAAGTCATTCTACTTCCATATCCGACAATTATTCACTCCTTTAGATACTCAGTACATTCGTCTGACTGTAGATAATGTTCTTACGAAAGAGTTTCAACACATCGAAATAACGAAAATTATGAAAACAAACTTTTATCTATAATAGTATCCCTAATGAATGAAGTCCTACTACCATTTTGCATGATGTAAATAATGGACCAAGACTGGTATCAGTCTCGTCTTCCTCTTCTTCTTCTTCCTTCTCCACTACCAGATTGTTCAAACAAGAGAATCCCTCTCTAGTCCATTATATCCTCATGTTGACTAAGAAGATGAAAGGAGGAAGGGAAGGATCACAAGCTGTCCATTCCCGCAAAGAGAGGATAACATCCTTACCATCCAGTCTACGAACTGGTAATCAATACTTGTCTAAATGATACCATTCGATTCATATTCTTCATCCTCATTCATAATTCATGCATTATATCACACAAAGGAGTGGACCTAGGAGTAGAGTGATAGTTAACCACAGTCCTCTGTCCATCCCCTCTCTTCTCCTTCTAGACAGTCTTCTCTCACGCAACAGATTGTAATTACTCCATTGATGCGGTAAGAGAGAGGGAGAGGTCAAAGGGGATGAATCTGTTGATGAGAAGAAGAGAGACTTATCAATCATTAATGACGTCGTCGTCTCTTTAAGGAAAAGAAGAAATGGGAGAAGCGAGAGAAGGAAATGGATTGAATACGAACGAGATAATTAGAGTCTGTCACGAAGGAGAGAGAGAGGGATAGGGGACTTCTTTGACGATGACCGCAATGGGAGATGAGAGGAGAAAGGAAGAGAATCATTAAGGTAAGTGAGATGAGATTGATGATGATCAAAGCACATGCGGAAATCGAAGAAATCCATAATGGAGGTGAGAACTGTGAAACATCAGATTAATCCTTTACTCATATTTCGAAATACAGATAAAACACATGAAGATAAATTAGATATTTCAACAGATTGATATGATTTGATTCGGAGTCATTCTTGGATGAATTGACGAATAAGTGTGATAATGATGTGTTCGCTGTTGACTCTCCTCCTCCTCCCCCTCTCCTCTCCCTCTCGATCTAATAGAATTGACCTCCTAATCTATCCCGTCTGTCACAATGTGTGTAGAGAGAGAGACAAGGGGCCAATTTATGAGATTTATGCTCACTGAATTAGTCCCCAATTAATGGCGCACTGTGAAGCAAAGATGTGAAAAAGGAGAGGAGACAGAGAGTAAACAGGTGGAGAACACGAAGAAATTAGATAGAGAAACCATTTATTCAGAGATCGAAAATGAGGGAAAGAAGAAGTGATCATACAGCGAATGAGACATAATCTCTCTTGAGAAGAGCTGTCGTCTCTGATTCTTCCTTTCTTTCACAGATTGAATCCATTACTTCGATTGTTCGAGATTGACCAACACCTGAGAAGGAATTGATTGGAATGAAGAAGAGGGAATGAACCGACAGGAAGGATGAAATTCCAATTTATCAGTTTTGATGAAAAGTGCACGAGAAAGAGGAGATCTTTGTCCATCTTTGAAGACTGCCGTGGCACAATACATGTAGAACCAATCGAATCGAAGATCAGGGAATACAACCTCAATCAAGATCATTAACTGTATCAATCAATAGTTCTACCGTACCCTCCTTCCGAATACAGTAACCTTCTCCCAATCGGATAAAGATGCATCGGGATTTTCAGTCCAATAAACGATGTAACATTTGACATCGTGAGTTCTCTTGAAGGGTGGTTCCCATGTCAATTCAATAGTATTCGCTTTAGGACGGACGGCTAGAATGTGCTGGGGAGATAACTGAGGCTCTTAACATATTATTTTGTTTCTATTCATTAATTATGAACTGACCAGTGTACTGCACGAGATAGACTGGTTTACTCTCTCCGTACTTAGAATGAGCTGTGATCCTATACAAATGAATATGTATATAAGGAAGAGGATGGATCCACTCACTTGAATTCATAGAGAGAGCACGAATCAACACTCATTATCTCTGCACATTTGCCCTTAATTCCCTTCAATTCTCGAACCTTTGCATTTTCTTTGTGCCTGAATATTGTTTTCATAACTAAAAATCACAAATTCTAGAGGTATGTGTAATACTAACTTGAGTCGATATCTAATATTGTAAGTGATGTCTTGTTCTGTGGAGAATGCGGCAGCCCATGCCAATCGGACGGAATATGCAGATGTTGATACAACCTGGAATCTGTCTCTCTCTTTATTCGTTATAATGGGAATAAACTACCTGACAGTCACTTGGAGGATCGGGAGGCATACGAGCAAACATAAAGTTATCATTCGGCACTCAATCAATCGAATCAAGAGGGGAGAATTCATTGTAGATAACTCACAAACTCTGCTTCCTCTTCTCTTTTTATTACTCTTCTTCTTACTCTTTTTCCTTCCTAATTCATTATAATCTCGATGGGCGAATATCATTCCACGTGCTAATTGAGCAAGAAGAGAAGCCATTGCTGCTCGACGACGACTAAAAGATACAAAGATCAAAGATTATTATCTCCCTCTCTATTCCCATCTCTGTGACTTACCGTGCCTTAGCCTCTCTAATGAGATAGAATGGATTATTGCTCTTTAGTTTTCTTCCGAGATAATGGATTTCCTTGAGGTACATTCTTCCTACTACATCCATACACATCGTAGTGAGAATGATTCCACCTAAGACGACAATCAGGGCGGGAATCATATTTCGGGCTGACGGACGGAAGTCACCGAATCCTTAATTTATCTTCATTAAAACGACTTCTCGATTGATCCTTTATATTTTGTGTGTGACGCAGAAAATAGTCAGTCTTCACATGTGCTTACCAACAGTAAGAATGGAAATGAATGTGAAATAGAGACTTTCGATGTACGTCCATTCTTCATTCTGAGAAATTGTAAAATGAGATGATGAATTGAGAAGACAGAGATAAAAGATGAGTTATCTCACTTGCATAATAATAGCAGCTCCGATGAGTCCATAGATGAAAACAAAGAAGAATACGACCAAGGGTGGAAATCGAACCAGTTTAACTCTACAATTACCCTCCTATTCATTGTAATCACAGTATCAGAATGTCTACCTATCGAGTATTTCCTGTTCATCTTCATCATCTCCGAATATTGGAAGATTCTCATCGACTCTTCCTCTATTCTTCCATTGCATATACTTCCTCCATATATCATAGTGAATACTGAATACACTCTCTGAGATGAATTTGGCCACATTCGCAACTGTGACGAGAGTAAGAGGAATTCCTGAGGAAGAAGAGTCATCTCTGGTGTGCGAATCCAAGTTGGGTCCAAGAAAATTTCCAAGTTGCGACCAGGCCTGGGGGCAACTTGGATTTTTGCTTTGCTCCAACTTGGAAAACTGCTTGGATCCAACTTGGAAAGGGTTTACGGTAGCCTTCTTTTTTATTGGTTGATAATATGAGATACAGTAATCTCATACTGTAACCAAAGGCCCCGCACGGTTAGACCATGTCGGGCCGGTCACATCCAAAATACGGTCCTACTGGGGACCGTAGACTGTCAAACGCACTCGTACCCGAAGGCAGTCAAAACAGAGTGCAAAAATGGACCTTATAGGCTAGGTGAGTGCTAGACGCGACGGGGCAAGAAATACTTGGATCCAAGTTGGATTCCTGCTTGGATAACTTGGAAATCCGAGGCCTGTGTACTGTACTTGGATCCAAGTTGGAAACCCCTTTTTGCTTGGATCCAAGTTGGGGGCGCACACCAGAGATTGTAGATAGATGGAAGTCGATAACTAACCGATCAGACAATAGACAACACCGAAGAGACGGCCACCGAAGGTTGATGGAACTACATACCCATATCTGCAATACTTCCTTATCATTTTCACCCTCGATAAGCTCTTAAGGAATAGGAAGAATTAATTCTTCAACCGACCCAATGGAAGTGAGCATTGTAGTGGTGAAGAATATAGAATTGACGAAATCCCACGTGGGCGCGTCTTCGTCCATTCCATGACGAGCCAATCGATGAGCTGTGAACACCGTATCAACGAACTGAAAAAAACTTTTTTCTTCTTTTTACTTTTGAGGAATAACTCTTTCCCGAGGTAGATACAACGGAGAATTGGAGAAGAACGCAACAATTTATTATTATAGGAGGAAATGAGAGAGGGAACTAATCCGAGTGTGGAAGAATGGAGTAAATAGAAGGAAGATGGGTCATACTATTAGCTACTTTTGGAGACCACCCATTGGGAAAATTTCTGAAATTTAAGAAACGAGAACAAACATCATCAAATTCTTCTTTTGTTTCGCTTAGAATTTTCTTCACTAGCGCGGATCGACTTTCCTGAAATTTTTATAGTACTTAGATGCTAGATGGAAAATGAGAAAGAATTGCTGAACAAATAAGATCAGAAATACTATAGCTTTATATTTTTTTATTTTCAAATTAAGGTCTGATCAATTGCATGTCCAACCTCAGTATCCATCTCTCCTCTCTCCTTCGCTTCATCTATCATACCCATCAATTTGTCTACATTCTTCACGGAACTTCCTTGGATCTTCTCCAAATTCTCTGCACGAACTTCCTGAAACAAATTATATTCGAATGGTGGAATCATGGAAGAAATAGGGTACTAACGAGTAAATGTTGTCCTTCCAGTGATTGGAAGATTAATGCTCCAATGAAGATGTAGACAATACAGACAATAACGAGGATTACATGAGGAGAGAAGAGACGGGCCATCACCCGTTGAGTTAACCTGAGAGAGAAGGATATGAAATTATGAGAATGATGAGAAGAGTAGAAGAGAGGGACAGATGCAGTTGGGTGTTTTGTGAGGCAGAATAAGGAAAGAGAAGGATTCCCTTGAGAGATTGGAGGATTGATATGAACAGCTAGAGAGAATAGAGGGAAGAGAAGAGAGAAGAGGATGGACTTATATTTCAGACTTCAGTTTGGATGGGTATTCTTCTATCTAGAATAAAGAGGGGAATCTAAGCACGAAGTGGAGCGTCTTCTCGAGAGAGTCATTTAGTGTCATTCTACCATTATGACCCCTATCCAGACTGATACTCTCTAACCAAGATTCATTCAGACTTCTTTAGAGGAAGCAACTTATTTATCCAATTGTACTACATACAAGCATGTCAATCTATAAAGTGAATTTGTAATTAATCTACATCGTATTCGTTATTATACGAAAGGAAATAGGCACATGCGAAAACATTTGTACATACAAATCAGTGATATTATCTACAAAGCTGGCAATAAGAACACCCGTATCTTCCAATGAAGAAAGAGAAGATTTGAGGAATAGAGGCACTATCTGTTAGAATTCGAATGATTGAGGAGGGGTTAGTATATTGGTGTAAAATCTATAACAAGTTGAAATCATTTTTTTCAGCAATATCTCTATCTTCTTGAGTGACATCGATTGAATCTTTCCTTGGAGGTCTCTTCATGAATACAGTGAACAAAGGATATTCATTTCTTCTCGAAACTCCTTCTCCTTCTTCCAAATCGAGAACTCCCGCCTATATTTATATTAAATCTAATTAAAGGGACCCGGACTCACAAATGAAGTAAAGTTCAGAAAAAAGAGCAAATTTTTCTGAGAAAAACTCAAAGCGGCGCTAACCACAGTATGCCGGGGCGCACGGCTAAAATGTGCAACTTTCAAAAATCATAACTCATTTTTTTTAAATCGTAAAAATATGCGGTTTTTTGAGTTTTTCTCAGAAAAATTTGCTCTTTTTTCTGAACTTTACTTCATTTGTGTGTCCGGGTCCCTTTAAGACTGATAATATCTGACCTTATTCAGATGTCTGATAGTTTCCATTAACTCCAATTGATTATTGAATATGAATCCGATGGCACATGAAGGATCCATTGAAGTGAGAGAGAATTTAGAGAGAAGAGAACAATGGAAGGATGAAATATCCGATGAAGAACATTGAGGAGAAAGAGATCCAATTGAAGAATGAGCAACGTGAGGATCAAGAAAGATCACTTCCTGAAAATATAATGTTTGATTATAATACTTTGAATTTGAAATAGGTAACCTCTCCAGTGTATCCGATGAAATAGACAGATCGATTCTTCTGTCCTCCGACTATTCCGAGCGAGTATGGAGATTGAAGCAAATGACGGATATGAGAGGAATATACCTAAGATGAGCCAATGTCTATAATTGTAGCGAACGACACTTACTTGATTCATCTCGTTCAATCCCATTCGCACACATATCACAAGTATGATTCGACGGGTCCAATTCGCCGTCTTACTCTAAAAAATATAGTAAACATTCTGTTAGCGCGTCATATATAGATTTATAAAGTGGGAATAAATAACTAGCCTCTAATTCAGATATGTCTACAGCTCCATCCACTACTATCTCCAATTCGATACCCGATGAAAGAGGAGATGAAGAACGAGATAAAGAACGTCTGAGATTAATATGAAGAGATGATAATGAGGAAGGATAAACAAACTTGATGAGATGGAATGCCTGAGATGGAGTGAACCATTTACCAACTCTTTCTCCTTCTTCTTCAAGAAGAGAATGAAGAGAGAAAGGAGAAGATGGAGAATCAAGGAACAGGGAGAGAATCTCACGATGAATGTATTCTTCCCTACAAAACATTATTTCGTCCACCATATCTCCTGTAGCGACTAACCTTGTCAAATCCCCGTCCTTCTCTTCTACATCCCATCTCCAATCTGAAATCACTATTCTTCATTTTTCATTCGTTGAAGAAAATAGAGTAGGAGAATTTCCAAACGTTTCCGTGCTATTAAATTTGCGCAGACGTGAAGAAGATATGGAATGTTGTGGTCACCTCTTCCCAGATGCAATCCAACCATTGCCTGTCCAATCATCATCTGAGCACTTCTTAGTGTACATCCCCATCCACAATCTGATATTATCCCTGATGAGGAAGAAGAAGAGGAAGGAACAGACACTTAACGAGACACTTTATAATCGGAATATTAACAAATGGAAACCATTGGGGAGAGGGGAGAATCCATTACGATAGGTCAGCCATATCCTCGATAAATAGTCATCATTGAACAGATTGAACGCATTCTCACGATCCGCTTCTTAATAATTAAAATTAATATTTCAGTGAAGATTTGGTCAAGGTTGTTAGTTATTATCATTATTTTTAAATAATGAAAATAACTAACTTCTTCCAGAGAGAGAATAGAATTTAGATAGTAGAACAATGACAGATCCCTTGTCATAATCTTCGTATGCACTGCTCACCCAACGAGAATTGTACTTAAAAGCATCATCATTTTTCTTAAACCGAGGAAAACAAACCTTTACATTGAACCAAGCCGATGCAACTTTCTGTTTCAATTTGGCACTTGTCTCTCCGCCGGTCATCGGCCAGCGAGGCAGACGAGTTAGCAGTGCTTTCACAACCCTGAACATTAGCCATGATAGCTCAGTTGGGAGAGCGCCCGACTGAAGATCGGAAGGTCGCCGGTTCGATCCCGGCTCGTGGCATTTCTTTTGCTCACTTTGAATTGCCTTCTTCGATTGTTTCTTCCTCCTTTTCTTCGAAAACGTCGTCGTTCGATTCTTTCGAAGAGGACATCGATTTAAGTCGAGGAAACTCTGAATTCCTATTTTCGTCGAGAAAGAAACCACTGATCTTACCATGCTTATCTGAGTTCCTTTCATTTCTTAATCGATTACTTATTCCCACTTCTTCGGTCATTCCATTCCTGATATACTCGATTCACCAATATTCTTTACATGTTCATATATCGTAAGGTAATTAACCTGGTGTCGTGTTTTACAATTAAATCGAGGTACCTAAGAATTATTTATTCATCGAGTTTGTGAAAAATGGAATCGTGGCAAGAGATACTCGTTGCTACTAGATATATGCTGATTATGAAACATCCGACCAATGAATGGATAATATTGCACATTTACAACCGGGAGAAAGAAGGAAAGGGGGACTACTACGTATTACAAATTGATGCTATTTACACGTAAGCGTTATTTGGCTGTGGGGTGAGGGACGTATCACACAGTTGAGTGACATTTGAAAATCCAAGAGCTGCGAAGATTCCCGATCGAGAGAAACGAGTGAATGTAGACATGGGACACATACCTGAGACAATACAATGGATACTCATCTCTTCCCCCATCTACCGTATCCCTCACTCACTTTTTCCTCCACAGAATGGCAATTCGGCAGTTCGATCATTCCCATTGTACACCAATCGAAGGAAATCCATTCCATTTGTATCATGATATATCTCGAATACGATATGTGCTGCATATCGAGGAAAATCAATGAAAGGAATTCGAAGAGTACGAAGAACGGGACCGACTGTCGTATCGTGACCAGAGAAGATCTAAGAGAGGCATCATTCATTAATGACACTCAACTTCTCGTGAATAATAATCCCACTAAAAGCCTACCTTAATCCTGTTTGTATGGGGGAATTGTTTCAATTCATCACCCATTCTAGCTACATATCCAAGAATGGATTGAGCTTCAGAAGTGACAAGACGAGCAACTATCGCATCATTCGCATTGAACATTTCCAATCCACGACGAGTCGTGTACTCAATCATCTATTGAGGAAGAGTTAGGAAGAGAGAGAGAGAGAGCGAGGGAGGGAGGGAGAGGGAGAGGGGGGGGACTGACCTCTTTGAGTAATTCAAATGAGACACATTCTCCATCTTTCGTACAAGGAAGAGGATAACGACGACACACATATCTGAAAGAGAGAAGAAATATGGAAGGAAGTGTAAGTGAGAGGGCTCACGCACTAGAAAAGGGCTCAAGTGGCTATGAAATAAGTAAGGAGTACAAACAAAAGGTTAACAGTCGACATTATATCGTCCTTCCTTCCTTCCATTTAATTCCTTCATAATCCTCACCTTCCTAACAAAACATCCATCATATTGAATGGATCCGATGAATTCTTAGTTGCTTCCAATTGAGAGAAAATCCTCTGTGCTTTCTCCTTCAATCCCGTCGTATCATCAAGAAAGTGTTTGAGATGAGCCTGCAACGAAAGATTCTTCACACAAATTCAACCCATTCCCAATCGGAATTTCCCATTGCCAGGTTATTCTCAATTTGAATGACTAAAAATGGAGAAAAAAATGTGTCACTTTCTCGTAGTTTTTTCTCCAAGCAGCAGCAGGTGGACAGATACAGAATGGATCAGTACAATGGAATGTCTCATTTGAATACTTGAACAATACCTAAAAAGAAAAATGATAATCTAAGAAGAGAAAACACAGGTGTCATGGAACAAGTAGTAATTGTGAGATTAGTATCCAATCTGAGAAATGAGTAACTATTATTCATCATGTATACCTCATCAACGAATCCTTTCATTGGAAAGAGAAAAGAAGAAATGAATGCGATGGCAGATTGGAAAGTTCGTCTGCAATTGAAAATTCCATTGAAGAATATTATTACAAATGAGCAACCTGAATGGAGAAACGGTCACTTTGACATCCAATCTGTTCTCTTCATTGAATAGATCCGTATTCTCATACACTTTTCTCAGATGATTTCCCAATCTCGACAGTTGAAGTGATCCCTCTGCTGTCAAATTCCCTGGTGAGCACTGTGATCTGCAATTTAATGTTTCAGTAAAAATAATCCGCATCCCTTCCCAAATGAACAACAAATAGTGGCACAGAAACATAAAATAAACCATCAAATCTGAAAATAAGTAGTAATTAACCTGGGAGGATAAAAGGGATATTCCTTGAATTCCTTATCGACTTTGACAAATTTCCTAAACTCGTTTGAATCGAGAATATTGATAAAATCTTTGAAATTTCTTCTATCTTTCTCTCTGAATGGTCCACAATCCAAGTGTTCACTCAGATCATCCGCAACGATTGGAGACCTCAAGTACACATTCACACATTTTATATTCTTTAATTTCACATCCTCTTCTTCTATGCTTTCATATGTTTTACTTGAAGGATTATAAGAAACGCGAGGTCGTCTCACTTTTTCTTCTCAGCAGAACTCTCTTCAGTCTGACGACGTCTCAAGTTCAACCAAGACTGATCCCCTCCTCTCTTCCCTCTCCCTCTCTTTCCCACAATTCCTAAACTATCTTGAAACTAAACAGAGAAGACGTCAGAGCACAACAAAAACTAGACAGCCATTGTTTCTCCCTTCTCTGTCTTAATCCTCCTCTCTTCTTACCTCTCTCCGTGTCTGAATAGAACAGCGACTCCCTTTAATTTATACTCGTTCTTGTCCACTTCCCCTTCTACACCCTGCAATAGACTGATGGAAGAAAGGGAACACGATATACGAGATCATTATCTCTATTCAATCGACACATTCGAGCCAATTGGAACAGAGGCTTTTTTATGTTATAACGAAAAAACACTAATTTGGAGGGTATTCGAGTTAGGTAGTGAACAATAATCAGTAAAGATCTTACCGTATCCTTCAATTCAAGATATTGGCACAATTCGGCAGCTAAAGGTGATGATCCCATATCAGAAGACTCGTTTTGATCACCCGATTCACGTTTATTGATAACATCTGCAAAGATTGCAAAAAGTATAGAAATTGAAGAATGATGCGTCATCTGAGAAGTCGTTACTAATCACAGTTTTTTTTAAATGAAAATACTGTGATTGCAATACATTCTCATTGAAAGCTGATACATTTCCGTTCTATATTTGATCTAGATATCGTACTCGCTCCCATTACCGAACAAACGGCCTTTTCTACCTTTTTGGCCTTTTTTCCCTTTAAGCGAATTCACGCTTAATATTCTTGTTTTTTGTTTCATATTTTTTGTCCACCCCTATAAGTGGACGAATTCAAAAATTGGCCGGTGAAATATTATTTTAAATGGGTGAAAAATGAGAGCCGTTGCCTCTATTTTCAATCAAAATACGGCTCTACCGTAATCGCCACGTCATCATAAATTTTTTGTACTTTTTCTGTATTACGGCTGTAATTTTTCACCCATTTAAAAAAATATTTCACCGGCCAATTTTTGTATTCGTCCACTTATAGGGGTGGACAAAAAATATGAAACAAAAAAACAAGTAAGCGCGAATTCGCGAAAAGGAAAAAAGGCCAAATAGGTAGAAAAGGCCGTTTGTTCGGTAATGGGAGCGATGTACGATAATCCTATAAATCCGACAGATCACAATCGTTGTTTTCCCCTTCATCTCTTCGCTCTACTCTAGGAAGGAAAGGGGAATTCCATGATTCGCCATACTTCTTAAACAAACAGCTGTGATCTTTTAGAGAACTTGAGAAGGGAAAGAACTATGATCTTCTCGCTTTCATACACTGCTAAGAGGAATCATGAGTGAAACATGCACTGCTCATATTTCTCACGTCGCATCAGCTACAATCTACCCATATTTCCTTTTTTTTTAGATTATTTTTTTAAAGTAAACTCACAACTAAGAAGAAGATGTAGTAATAAAGCGAGTAGAATGAGATAGGGAAGTGTCCTCATGATGGAATGAAATCTGACCATGGTGGAGGGGGAGGGGCCATCGGATGAAGAGAGATGACTCCGCCCTATTGGATGAGAGACACGCCCACTAGAAGAAGGAAGGGGATGGATAGGACAGGGAGGAGGAAGAGGAGCAGGAGAAGGAGGGTCCATTGGGAAGAAGAGATAGATAGGTATGTGAATGGATGAGTGACCGATTGATAGAGAGAGAAAAGAGAGAAATGAGTTAGTGGAAAATGAGTTTATCCACGAGTGAATCGAGATCGATTCTATCTATAAATGACAAGAAAATGCATGAGATCGTACATAAAAAGAGATCGTAAATATCAACGATGAGAACAATCACAAAATGGGAAAGCAGTTATCACATAGACGAAAGAGATCAATTGTTCGAAATATCACGAAAGCGCTCAATGTAAGTCAACTACATTAATGTTAAACGTATACTAAAATATATATTGTTAATGACTATATATTACGACTAGAATATTTACAAACAGTCTACCACTCGAACCCATCATCATCACCTCCTATCTCGACAGCATCTAATTTATACTCTTCCATCTCTTCTTCTTCTTTCTCTTCCAATCTCGATCGAATCGCCACCTTGAAATAACAGTGAATCATGTCATTTCTCACTTACAACTGCATCTCTTTCTCCCGTGTATCTTCATATTTGACCATCGTCTTTCAAACCACATAATTCTCTATCACAATGTTACTAACCTCTTTCTCCTCATCTTTCTCCTTCTTTCTTCCTTCCATCACAAGTTTCATGTAATGAGCCATAATAGGATCGATTCCCTCCATATTCATTCCACTTTCCGTATCTTCTTTCTTATTCGTATCTCTTTCCTTCTCTTTCTCTTTTGTTTCATCTCCGATCCTTGGCTGTAATTATTTCAATTTTCTCGATTCCTGGAGCAACAATATACGTTCATCTTTAATTATAGTATAGCCGAGCAATAAAACAACGTAATGCTCACATTATCCTTTTCTCTTCTCAATTCCTTTTCTGAATTCTCCGAATCTTTTTTTTCTTCCATTGGAAAGGGGTCTCTTCTACCTTCAGAATCATATGGTTCCTTCAAAGATTCCTAATTATTTTTGTAAGTGAATCACGGATGGAATTTTTTGTTTCATATTCCAAGATTATATTACGATTCAAAGAAAAAACGTCCATGACAAACCTCAACAGGAATCTTATTCCTCTCTGATATCTTCTCTTCCAATTCATATCGATTAATGGGTGAAGAAGAGGATATATTACTCATTTTCTTCTTTATTGTATCTTCTCTCTTCTCCCTATCAGAGTATTGGAAATGGGAATAATTCTCTTCGTATTCTTCACTCCGTCTTCCTCTTTCTCTTACTATTCTCTCTGGATTGGGAAGGATACAGACTGCATGGAGAGTCTCTTCGAGCTCCTTAAACAAAATTAAAATCATTTTAACAGTTTTGAAAGGAAAGAGTTTTTAACATTTGTATAACTGATTTTAAAAAAACTCACATGAGAAAGGTGATCAATTTTATTAATTCTCTTCTTGATATTAGTGATATCTTCTTCGAATGAAGAGAAGGATGAAATCACACTCTCGCCCTCTTCACCTTCCGATAATAAAGATAATTGTCTGAAATAGAAACACAATCAATATAAAAGTAAGAAAGATTTGACTTCTCGTGAATAATACAACTAGCGAGGTAAACTATCTCCCACATATCAATATTATTATGTTGTCATGACACTACAATTTATTGTGATATTTCTCACCTTGTCTTAGTTTCATTCTTCTTCTCGATCATTTTCTTCTCTCTTTTCCTATCTTCAATTCTTTCCTTCCTCAATTCCTTGCATTCCTTCCTCAGATAATCTCTCTCTGTAGTCAATCCTCGAATCTTCTCACTCTGAATTTCGCACAATACCACCTTTAATATCCAGAAAAGGGACCTTACCATCATGGAAATAATAATCTTGAGTTCCTTTTCTTTATTCTTTCTTTCTTCAATCTCTAATTTCTCTCTTGTCTCACTCTTCAATCGTTCTCTCTCCTCTTCACATCGACCTTTTCTACGAGAACTTCGAATCTGCAACACATCAGAAGATATTCCAACAAATGGCTCACTAAAGGGGAATAAACTAACCTCAATTTTGAGTCTTTCATTATCCATTCTAATTTCTTCATAATCGTCCCTTTCCCTCAATCTCTCTCCTAATCGTCGACTTTCCTCTAATTGACGAAGATAGTTATTCTTCGCCACTGACAACTCCGCCTGCAAAAATGTACTCAAAATTACTTATAAAATATCTACTAATAAATCCGAGTCATGATAAAAAATTACCTTTATCGCCTCAAAACTAGAAACATTAGCATTGGCATCTTTTCTTTCTTCTTCACTCTTGTGAAGTCTCTCACGGAGTTGAGATACCTTAAGAGAACATACATTAAAAGAATCATCCATATATTTGTAGCAGTACAATTGGAGGCCAGATAGGAGAACAACTCACAGTAGCTTCTAGATAGGCGATTCTTCCCTGATTCCTCTGTCGTTCCTCTTCAATTCCATTCACTATATTATTCATTTTCTCGTCTCTCAACAGTTTCCTCTCCCTCTCTTGTAATCCTTCCTTCTCAAGTCGAAGTCTGCAAAAAAAAATTGAATGTGCTAAGTTTATTTGTTCATCTGTGAAGCCATCATGAAAATATTTCGAAATTTTAATTTTAAAAAATGTCAAAAAGAACGTTGGTTCATATAATACCTTTCCATTTCTGTTTCCACAGTATTCATCAACTCTTTCCTTGCTCTATCCAATTCTTCCTTCCCATTCAATAATTCATCCAATCGATTTTCCAATCGACGTCTCTCCAATTCCAATCGAGATTCACGATCCTATCATTTTAATCCTTCATATTTTTAATGGAAACATTTTTTTTTAAATAAATAAACTAACAGCCATTTTGAGTTCGATATCTCTTATCATCTTCTTTTCTCTCTCATCCAATCTCTCCATCATCAGTGATCGTTCCCTTTCCATCTACAATCATAATTGACAATCACTACTTTTAATTGATTGAATAACTTACATTTTTCTCCTTTGCTCTAATTTCCCTCTCATAACTTTCCCCAATCTGCCTCAATCTTCGTTCAGTTTCATTTCTTTCACGTTCTTTGTCCATTTCGTGACTTCTGTAACACTTCATATCATTAGAATTGGAATGATTGCACCATACCAATACTTCTTTTCCGTCAAAATCAATAAAGTTGAATCATTAAATCCAGATTAAAGTTGAATCATTAATAAAGTTGAATCATTAAATCCAGATTAACCTCTCGAATTTAGTCTCCAGTCTTCGATTGAGTTGCTCTGTCAATAATCGCATCTCCATGCTCTCACCATCCTTTAAAGTACGTATAAAATATTGCGCCATACAACGAATATTGTGTTTAACCTTATTCTTAATCTTCTCTCTATCCTCACTATCTCTAATTATCCCAGCGAGTCCTCTCTTTAGTGCAGACTGTCGAACTGGTTGACTCGAGTGAGCAGCACCACACAGAATCTTCAATTTTCAATTATTATTACCAACCAGCGAGTTTCTTTCAAGAATATACGTTAATTCAATAAATGTCTATTCCTTATTCAATTGTACTAAAAAATAAATGAATAAGTGAATGACCTGCTTCCGGTGATGCATCCTCATTAGGTTTTCACCCATCTCCGATCAATCTTAAAGAAGACATATCATGAAAAAATTAGTTGATGTTGTTGGGAACGTTATCCGATCGGAATCTATAACGATATGAGAATGCCGAAGTTTGGAAGTTGTAGACCCGTTTTAAACCGAGGTAGTCGCCCTCAAAGTATCAGGGAAGCACAGGGGAAAAAAACTACAAAAGAATTCAAATATTTTCTGCGAAGAGGGATGAAGGGAAGGTAGATCAATGAAAGGTCATCTTTGTCTCGTCCGCAATTGATTGGCTAGGGAGGGATTTTTGTTTGTTCCCACAGGTGACGAAAAAAATGAGTAAGGATCTGGCGACTGCGTAGGCTCTTTGGGTCAGAGGTTTGGCTACTACCGTATTTCAAACTATTAGTTCAATCATGTCACATTTTTATTGTTCGGTCACATTTATAATTATTAATTTAAACAAGTTGGCGGCCGAAACACACGACCGGTCGGTCCATTGGAGCGTGTCACAGCATGGATCTTAAGTGCGAATGCAGTTGACGGACGACTCTTCTACGGGCATATAGATGCCCCTCAGTGGAGATCTTACTCCCGATTTGAATACTGCTATGAGTGAATACTAAAATTACTTTCTTCATATCACATGTATACTCTACACTCTTGTGTAGTCATTCTGCTGTGTAAAAATGAGGAAATATCCATTGTTGCTGTATCCGAAAGATATTTGATAATCTATCAGGTTGATTCAAAAGTTTTGCTACAAAATTCCGTCCTACGATTTTTGCCTCTCCTGCTCTTCCCAGTTAATTTAAGAACCCCTGTTTTTAACCAATCAAAAGGGGGTTGGATACTCTCTCCAGCGCACTTCAGGTCGAAAATATCAGATCAGTATAACAGAAATGGCAACGTGTCAAAGTTGTATAGTGCGTAAAAAATGGACAATTGTCTTCGAGTTGCCATTTATTGTGCCGATGTGATATAACAAAATCTGAAGCTCCTGCGAGAAGGGCATTCACTAAGCATGCTTATGAAAATATTAGCTTTAAAGAAACGTGAAATCCGGAGTCGTAGCAACCCTCTGATTCGAAATCCTGAGATAAGAAAAATAGCAAAACTTACATTGAGTCATGGCAAAAATAAGCCGATAGAGTTATAGACATTAAAGATGGTGAAAAATAAACTACTACTCCTAATGAGTTTACGATATTTTTTTGAAGAAGATTTGGCCTTGCATTCCGGAGTTAGAATTTTCGAAACTTTGGGATTGAAATGCAGCCGTCGAAAATGGTGTTTATCACGATTTCCTGCTTTCATGGCTGCTTTGAAAAATAATCAAACTAGCTATAATTAATCATAAACCCCTTCCCTATCATACCACAGCTTGGCTGGATTTATAAATTATCTGTTTTGATAGGGTGTTGATCTAAAGGAAACCAATGAAAATCGCTTGGATTAGCAACAATTTATAAATAAATATTTTTCTCATGTTTCAAGCACGTTCAACTCGATTCCAATTTATGATTGTATTGCTTGAAAACCCCCTAAAAACTACCGAGAGGGATTTTGAAATCGATCGATCAAGGCTGAGTAATATCCAAAAAAGCGTTGTAGCGAAACTTTTGAATCAACCTAATATCTTTCGTTCCAACCGACTAAGCCATCTCTGAACAGTCGGAGAGGGGTAGTTGACTGCATGGAACTTGAGATTTCCATAGCAAGTTCGCATTCAATAATGGAAATCTCTCTATCTGATGGCCTCTTTGATAATAATTTATTATTGATTGTTTGTAAACGAAGTCCGATTAGGTTAGGATGTAGAGAGTTACGCTCACAATCACATCATAAGCATCACAATTAGTAAGAAAGAGATGCGAAGTGAGGGCAGAGATGGATTATGACCTCTCTTCGTACAGTACATTTACACAGAAGAGAGCAGAGGCAGTAGGGGTGAGCAAACTACAACAATCAATGAATTAGCATTGATGGAATATCTGAGCTTTAGCCCATGGTTACGATATAGATAGCAGGATTTGGGCAAGAAATAAACATTACTTGATTGAAGAGGAGGATGCGGTAAAGATAGTAAAAATTTGGCACGGGATTTTACGTAAAAGCGTGCCCGTTTTTTTTAAGAATCACTAAAAGTCGATTTAGGACATAAACGGAGGATTCAGAGATGATGTGAGATACTATCATAATTTGAAACACAAATGAGATAGGGAGGGGGAAGTAGGAGGGAGGGGAGGGATATGACATCATAGCTATCATCTTTCTCTATGGCCAACCTCTTTTAATTTTGTATCCCGAAAAGTAGGGAAAATGAGGGTGAGGGCGGGGTTGAAGTCAGTACCCTATCACTCGTAATATCTGTAGATTGATTCAAATGACAATCCAATTCAGATAAATAAAGGAGAGGGAATATGACATCATAATTATCATCTTTCTCTATGGTCGATCTCTTTTCCGAATGTACCCCCCCCCTCCTCCCCCCCCCCTCCCCGAAAAGTAGTGAAGAGTAGACAAGGGAGAAGGGTGTTGGGAGATAGGAAGCATGAGAAACTGAAAAAAAAAACAGAGGGTACCAGAGGAACGGGATGGGGTGGGAGAAGGGTAGGATAATGCTGAAATTAATCTACTCAACTATTACATTAATGGATTTGTTATTGAAAGAGATAGCATCGGCATATCGTTGTAAGACCTGCTCAATTTGAATTTCAAAAGTTCATGATACGCCTCTTTTAATCGTATTAGGGACGGAGGCTTGAATTTTTGAGTACGAAATATTGGACTACATCCTCCGACGTTTTCCGCGTCAAAATACCGTATTCTTTACCCAAATTTCATTCATCTTTTTATATTGCATTTTAAAAATATATAACTATATTTTCTATAATTTTTAAATAGTAGAATTAATAAAATACGATATAGAAAATGTTTTGAGCATGGCAAGAGAGCGAAAGAAGCAAAGAAGAAGTTGATCGTATATCTACAATTGAATATCTATTCACATTGTTGATCGCAAATATCTTATGGTGGTTTAATCGGTTGTGCGTCATTTAACATTGTTTCTCTCGTTAATATCTTTATAACACACATTTTCGAACAAAACGAGAAATAAACGGAGATGAGAAGGATAGAAAACCTACAGAGGCTCCATTCTCTCTACACTGATATACTATGTTGTATCTACCAAGGTCTCTTCGTCTCTCCCACATCGAGAATGGCTGTTCTCTTCTCGAAAGTCGGCGAGATGTATCCATATTTGGCAGGATTGGCCAGACCCATATCAAGAAGAGCAGAATCCATCTCGTGACGACGAATCAGAATATCCTTCTGAGGCATAGTCTCGATTCCACGAAGATGAGCCCAATCCTGAATATAACCAAGTAAATATTACTTCGAAAAAAAGAGTATGGTCGATAAGTAAATGTCTAGTAATTTTAAGTCATGAGCAACGATGAACTTGCCTTAGCCTCATACTTCCAGTAATAGTACATAGTCTGGAAGACTGCGAATGCCATAAGAGCCTTAGGCAGAGTCACTCTCACTGCAGTGCCGTAGTATGTACCTGCGATTTGTTATAGATCAAACATTAATCACTCGATACAATGACTAACACAAAATCAGATTAATTGGAAATTGAAACCCCAGTGTATTTTGAATCTGTTCCAAACGTTATGGAACTTCGAAAGTGTAAGATAACTGACCAAAAGTGGGTCTGAGAAGGTGCTTGTACAACCAATCGAATGGAGCTCTGTATGCAACTCTGATGGGATTGAGCTGACGATGCACAGCATCAACCATAATCGGCTCGTCCGCATGCAGATTCTGATCGGCAATCCACTTTCCACGCCATTCACGCTCAGCCGGGGAGAGACCAGCAGCACGAACCTATTACACAATTTAGTTAATTAAGATAAGAAGAAACCTTAGGAATTGGATATATTTTTGAACTAATGCAGTTACATGCTCATCAGAAAGTATCTCTTCATGGAAATGATAAGTTGGACAAGGAAAAATGAAATCTTACACGTTCGTCCGCCATATGCAGTTCGAGACTCATCGGGTCATTGATACGATGAGAGGGCTTGTCCGAGCCAGATCTAAGAGACAAATCAAACACACAACGAGCTAAATATCTCACTTTTTGGCAAGAGGAGGTGGTGCCAGTCCACTGCGAGTGTATGGCGAATGCCCAGTCTTCTCGGGGGCACTGTACTGGTTACCCATACCTGTAAAATGAGATATGACACACAGAAGAGCGATCATGGATACTTGAATATTCAAAAGGTACAAGACCAACAGAAAACAAAGCGCTACAAGGAGAAATGATTTTACCTTGAAAAAATGTTTCTAAAGTTTTGACAGCCGTGAAACCATTCGACAGCATTTTCGCTAAATACAGAAATGAGTAACGTCGTTTTCAAAATTTTTTTTGCAATTTCCCCTGATAGCGTCCTTTAAATTCAATTTCGAAATTCCTTGTTTTCATCCATTTGCACGCATTGCATATTAATTCAAACTATGTATTAGTGTATCTGGCATCCGGTTATAAACGCCCACGAAAGGCCAACTTTTCTTCCGGAAGATCTCGTTCGTTCGAAAGGTTTATGTTGAAATCCCCTAATTGAATTCCAGTTTATGCATTATGTTGCAGTAATTCTTCTCATTTATTTAGATGTCCGCGTTGCATTTCATTATCCCCGCTTGAGCAGTCTCTTTTGCCCTTGCCGTTGCTTAGACAGACGCGTATTTGCCATGGCAACCATCGGGGTATTCCATTCGTTACTCGTATCGTAGTGTAAATTCTCGCCACTGCTTACTCGTATTTCCATTTTTCAGATGTTTCATAATACCTTCCAAAGTGGTCTTCTGTCGGTACTGTACTCAATCGGAAGCAAACCTCTCCAATTATGGGATAAGCAGGTATAGTTAGGGACCGCGGGGTCGTATTTTAGAAGAGTCGATACAATTATTTTCAACCTATTATCCTATGGAATCGGCGATGGCGAATCGACTCGAAAAAAATTGAACTTAAAATTTTGCACAATAATGAAAATAGAACGATTTTAGCGAAAACTTGAAAAGACTTCCGGAAAATCCGTCAAACCGGAAAATAGTACTTTTTCTACTGAGTTGAGCTGTGTCATGTATATGATTTTAAATATAAATTTTTAAATAATTATTTTTTAAGATATTTTTACATTTATTTATTGTTTTTTGCATACATTCTCGTTAGGAAAAATATTCTACATGATCTAGATTCATCATTTCCCAGAAAAGTTGATTTTATTCTAAAGCGCATCCGAGCATTCAAATAAATATAAGTCTGTTCCGAAATAAAATCACGGGGCAAGATGTGGCCGGGATTAGTGTTCGCAGTGTGGGCGAACATTGCGAAGTGGTTTTAGGAGTTTGCCTCCACAAAGAAACCGATGCGAGGTCTCGAAAGATGAAAATCACAAAAAAATGCCTGGTTTCCCGGATTCAAATAAAGATAAGTCTGCTCCGAAACAAAATCAGGAATCGCGGTTGTGTGCGGGGCATTGTTAGGAGTATAGGCGAACGTTTAGAATCGGTTTGAATAGTTTGCCACTACAAACAAATCGATACAGGGTCGCGAAAGTTCAAAATCACGGAAAATGCCTGGTTTCACGGATTCGAATAAAGATAAGTCAGCTCCGAAACAAAAGCAGGGGTCAAGGTGGTATTCGGGGCATTGCTAGGATAATAGGCGATCGTTCAGAAGTGGTTTCGAGTGTTTGCCACCACAAACTAATCGAAACGGGGTCGCGATAGGCAAGGTGGTTGAAGACAAAAATGTTAGAATGGCTTTATTTACATGAAATCGCAAAATCAGAGCGATCCAAGTGCAAGATGTGATAGATTTATGAACGGCGAAGGCGTTAGGAGGAAAAAAATAAAAATTTATGACCAGAATCGATCAGAAATCGATAGTTACAAAAATTAAAACGAATTTCAGTTCTCGATAAAACAGCGGGGGTGAATACGGTAGTTGTGCAAAATATGATTTCTCGATTATTTTTTGGATTGCACTCGCGACCACACGTCGCGGTACCTAGGTATAGTGATCTGTATCTAGAAAGTGAGCTTGCTAGATGGATAATATATATAATATATATAGTACTATGAAAAAAAGAAGTTATATCTCTTTAGATAATCTCTATTCGCAGGTGAAGAACGGTCACATCAAACGAATATCTGATGAGGACATCCAGTCACTAATTATTGAGATTATGGGAGCGAACGTCAGGTAATTACGATAGGGGGTTTTATGAGGTAGGGTAGTCTGAGTGGTGTGAGTAAACGGATCCTTTATTTGTCATGTATATATTTATATTCTAGCACTTCTTTCATTTCTTGCCCTCTCGATCCCAAGAAGACACTTGGTATAAAGTTGCCATTCTTCGTAATGATTGTCAAGAACATGAAGAAATATTTCACATTCGAAGTGCAGGTTGGTTTTTAATACAATCTGATGCACGGTTGGTACAATTTAAACTGGATCGTGACATATTGATCTTAATGGACTGAACATTTTTCCTTACAGATTCTTGACGACAAAGGCCAGAAACGGAGATTCCGTGCTTCGAATTTCCAGTCGAGTACAAGAGTGAAACCATTCATATGCACTATGCCGATGAGATTGGATGAGGGATGGAATCAGGTTACTTCTTTTCTCATGATTCAATAGTTTTGGAAGAAAGGTGTTCTTTCATCCTTATGTCTCAATCTTGTAGGTCCAATTCAATCTGGCTGATTTCTGTCGTCGTGCATATGGATCAAACTATGTAGAGACACTGCGAATTCAAGTGAGAATTACTTTTTCTATTAACTTCACTAGAAGTTAATCTTTCTAGATTCATGCAAATTGTCGTCTCCGTCGAGTTTACTTCGCTGATCGATTATATTCCGAGGATGAATTACCAGCTGAATTCAAACTATTCCTCCCTCTTCATGTAGCATCTGCTGTTCCAGTTGAAGGAGCTGATTAATCTCCCTGCGATCTTTGATCTTCTTGATCTTGTTTATACCATGTGTCTAGTCATTAATCACATTCACATTCACTAATTCGTAGAGAGATGATAATGTATTGCATCATCTCTTGATGATAAGTGGAAGGTCGGGGTTGACCCTTTCCTCTCTCATATCAATACAATTTGTCCCTTATCACTTCATTCTTATTTTGTACTCTTCAATCCCTGTTTCTTCCTATTCGATCTCATTTAACAACCCATGGATAAAGGTTGTTTCAGCTTGTAAATATATTTTCTTTTCTGTCGTGATGTGTCGAGAATTTTCATTCCAAATACTTTGCACTTAATCTCAATTCCCCCTCTTTTCTTTCCCTCACTATTTCTCATTTATTGACTAGTTTATAGTTATCGTGTGTTCTATCACACCATTCTATCAGATGACGCAACTTGTTCTCTCATTGTCAGCTTTAAGAAATCATAATATACCGTAGAGTACGGTATTGATTTGATCTGTTCGTGATCATCTCTGTCCTTCGAGTACACTCTTCTTCTTTCAAGAGTGGATAAGAAAGAAAGAGAGATAAAGAGGGTTCAAAGTAACATACGATTTCCCCATATCGCCTCATATCGTCTTGCTATCAGTCCATTCTTACTCACAGTTTCTCTAATTCTCTCGTTCCATCCCTTTGCACTACTCAACTAATCTCAACGGTCGCTATCTATCCCCATACTTTTCAATGTACTTATCCTATATTGTCCTTTTCCTCTCAATTTTCCTTATCTTCTTTCTCTTTGAGATGCCAGGTCGTCGATCAGCTAACTTCGATATTCTGAATGCGGCGTTCAAAGAACGAATTCTCGTTTTCGATGGAGGAATGGGAACGATGATTCAGAGAGAAGGACTCGGTGAAAATGATTTCAGAAATACCGTAAGTTGAGAAGTGATCCTCCTATAGAAAGAGTGTTGACAATGAGATTGATATCAGGAGTTAGAGAAGCACGAGAAACCTCTGAAGGGAAACAACGATCTTCTATCGATTACTCGGCCCGATATCATTCAGAAGGTATTATTCCATCCAATCATAGATACATTTCATACCGTTACAGATTCATAAAATGTATCTGGATGCAGGAGCCGATATAATCGGAACGAATACTTTCTCGGGAACGACCATTGCACAGGTAGAGGAAGATAAGGGTGAATTTATAGGAATAAAGAGAATATTCAGGCTGATTATGGATGTGAACATCTCGTCAAGGAGATTAATATGGAATCAGCACGAGTGGCAAGGGCTGCTTGTGTAGAAGCCGAAAGGGAAACTGGTTAGATATCCCATTATTATTCTCATGGAACCAAGGATTCAGGAAGGAAACGTTTCGTTGCTGGCAGTATTGGTCCCCCAATAAGACCCTTTCTATCTCCCCTTCAGTTGAGGATCCTGGAGCGAGAAACGTTGGTGAGTATACGGTAGACGAAACAAGTTATTGATTGATTTCTTGTCAGAGTTCCAAGAGTTAGTGGAAGCGTATGGACAACAAGCTCGAGCTCTTCTCGAGGGAGGAGTGGATATTCTTCTTGTCGAAACTGTTTTCGATTCTGCCAATGCCAAGGCAGCTCTTTTCGCACTCAGAGGAATATTCGAGAACGAAGGTATCAGTCTCTCTCCTCTCACATTCAATGCAATGCGTTACAAGTTCGAGATAATTCAATATTTTGTTCACAAATACGAGATCTGTGAGGGGGTGAGTGAGGGTGGAGGGAGAGGGAGGGGAGAGGGAGGTGATTATTTTCCTTCTTCCTTCTTCTTCTCTGGTCCTCCATCTCCTCCCAACTGCTCTTCACGTCAGCAACAGTATCTGAACAGATACCGTTATCATTAGATAGTCGAGCACTCAATTACCCTTGGGACATTCTCCTGCTTCCGTAGGTGCAATATCGTTCTTCTGAACTACTGGTGCGCCTGTTTTAGGTGCATTATCCTGAAAGGGAGAGGGTGATGGAGTGATAGAGTAGAGGGAGTCATACCTTTTCCTCCTCCACATAGGGCAACAAAGGCAATAGACGAGACGAAAGCAATGAGAGCTGCGAATACGAACATTGTGGAGAGAACCACACTCCGATACGCCGAATATGAGAAATGAGAGGAGAAGAATCTCACTCTTCTCTCTCCCTCCCCTTCTCTCCCTCTTTTGATTGATGAATATTACAAATAATAACAAATTACTCTGTCAAATTGGGTTATAATTTATAATGGATGTAAATGGTTCTCTATTGAGATGTTGTGGAAGTGCCCGTTTTCCTCTCTGCAACAATCGTCGATTTATCGGGAAGAACTCTATCGGACAGACGGGAGAAGCATTCCTTATTGCTACGAGGTAAGGGAAGAGAGGGGAGGGAAGGGAGAGGAGGAGATGGATGGTGTATTCAGACAAGGCCAAGCAATGACTGTCGGATTGAATTGTGCACTTGGAGCGAGAGAAATGAGACCGTTCGTAGAGGCAATGGCCAATTACACTGATCAATTCGTGAGTGAGATCACATATATTCTCTCTAACTAATGGTGTATCAGATTCTGTGTTATCCCAATGCTGGTCTCCCGAATGCACTTGGAGGATACGATGAAACACCCGAACAAATGGCTGATACCATTGGAGAATTCGCCCGATCTGGACTAGTCAGTTATCTCTGTTCAATCATAGGAAGAGATGGGAAAATATTAGTTATGATATGTTTGAACAAGTGTGTCAATAATTCATTCTCATCCTCTCTCTTTCTCTTCAGTTGAACATGGTTGGAGGATGCTGTGGAACAAACCCGATCATATCTCTGCCATTGCAAAAGCGTCAATGGAGTCACTCCCAGAGTTCCTCCTCTGATCCTAATGATGGATTCTTAAGGTATACTATTCATTAGAGTTCGAAATACGGGTCGCCGTCTCTTCATTTCACGTGCTCTCTCGCCGGTTAGAGTGACGAGAGAGTGTGTGAAATGAAGAGACGATTACCCGTATTTCGAACTCTACTATTCATGAATTGAGCATATATTAGGAAGAAAGGTATTATTAATCGGTTCATTCATTCAGTTGTCTGGACTCGAACCTTTCATTGTCGGCCCTCACACAAATTTTGTCAATATCGGAGAAAGGTGTGAGTATGAGTAAGAGGAAATGTGATCTTTGATCTCTGCAGATGTAATGTCCGCCGGATCGAGAAAGTTCTGTAATCTGATCAAGGACAATAAGTATGGGTGAGTCCTCTTCTTTCCCTCACTCTATTCATCATTAACTCTAACAGGAAGCAATTTCATAGCTCGTAGTCAAGTTGAGAATGGAGCTCAAGTGATTGATGTGAATATGGACGATGGCCTATTGGATGGACCATTCTGTATGAAGAAATTCCTTCGAATGCTCTCCACTGAACCTGATGTTGCCAAGGTTGACTAATGATGGAGTGATCTTGATCTCCTCCTCTGTTCAGTGTTCCTCTGTGCATCGATTCCTCTGACTTCAATGTCATCATTTCTGGTCTCGAATCATCCAGGTAAATGTATTGTCAATTCGATCTCTCTGAAGGAAGGACACGAGGCATTCGTGCAGAAGGTGTCCCCCCCTCCTCTCTCCTCTTCCCTCCTTCTCTAATCTCCTTCCCTCCTTAGGCTCGTCTCATTCATCGATATGGAGCTGCTGTCGTAGTAATGGCATTCGATGAAGAGGGACAAGCTGTTGAGATACACAATAATATGATATCTGCGAGAGGAGCTATCGTGAGATACCCCCACCCCCCACCCCCCCCTCCCTTAAGAGAGTACTGTACCTTACAGTATCCTAATGAAGAGTAGGAATGGATCCCACTGATATCATCTTCGATATCATGTGCTTACGATTGCAACTGGAATGGATGAGCATGCGAGTATGGAAAGAACTTCATCTTTGCATGCAGAATGATTAAGGTGAGGACGAGGAAGAGAGGAGGGAAGTGATCGATCATATAATCTCAGGAGATCTTCCTGGGTGCTCCATCTCAGAGAGTATCCAATCTCTCATTTGCATTCAGAGGAATGGAGAAGTTCGCCCCTCCCCTCCTCCTCCATCTAATCCCATTGAATAGGTTCGTGAGGCGATGCATTCTGTCTTTCTCTTCCATGCAGTTCAAGCAGGAATGGATATGGGCATTGTCAATGCAGGAGCACTACCCGTATACTCTGATATACAGAAGGTATCCCCCCTCCCCTTCCTCCTTCCTTCCCCTATCTCGTCTCCCTCTCAGGAACTTCTCGATCTGTGTGAGGATCTAATCTGGAATAGAGATGCAGATGCAACAGAGAAGATGTTGGCACTAGCCAAGACATGGGGAAGGGAGGAAAGAAGGAAGAAGAAAGTGAAGAAGTATGGAGGACTGAGAGAGTAGAAGAGAGACTCAGTATGCACTAGTCAAGGTATGGAAGAAAGGGATAGGGACAGGGGAAGGATGAGATGATTACAGGGCATCGATAAATTCGTGGAGATTGATGTGGAAGAGTAGAACAGGTAAGTTACTCTATTGTGAGGAATAAGGATGAATTAATATCTTGAGGATAAAGAGAATTATCCGAAGACATTGAATATCATCGAGAGACCTCTTATGGCTGGAATGGCTGTTGTGGGAGATTATTCGGAGCTGGAAAGATGTTCCTTCCCAGGTAAGAGAGAGAGAGGGGGGGGGGAGAAGGAAGGGGAAGAGTCCATCCATTACAGGTGATCAAATCAGCACGAGTTTGAAGAAGGCCGTTGCCTATCTCCTTCCCTTTATGGATGCTGAGAAGAAACTTAGTCTTGAAGCTGCTGGAGTGAGTCACTCTTCCACTCCGTCCTTCTGATCTTTGATCTCTGTTTCAGCTTGAAATGGGAGATGGTAACAACAACAATGGAACGTGGTTCTCGCGACTGTGAAGGGAGATGTCCATGATATTGGAAAGAATATTGTTGCTGTCGTATTGGGGTAAAGTGAGGAAAGGGAGTAGATGACAGA